>OLKM01002112.1:0-84573 GCA_900291075.1 Melanogrammus aeglefinus
AGTTCACGTTGAGGAATGAGCCATATCTTTGCGGACCCCTTGTCTGAGAATTTGATACGTTATGCGTCGTTTTCAATCAGATCCTTTGCGTCAGAAGCACTCAACTGAAGAATATTGAGCTAGTACTGCATTGTTTCTACTAGATACAACTCTACTGATTATTTTCGGAAATACGGGACTGTTATCATTCACATCCGCTATCTGAACCCCAAGGATCTTTGGAGGTTAACAACGGAGGTTTCCCCACAGTCTGAAGCAGTTATTGTTATATCATAATGATGACACCGTTCTCTCCCGATCCAGCAAGCCCTTCGTGACAACTTGAATAGACGTTGTCTTGTAAAGGTGGGTTTCAGTTCAAAAGGAAGGTCTTTGGTGAGAACTTTAAATTATTTTTCCCGTGACCCCTGAGTCCTTATCTGAAACGCTAAATCAAAGAATTACCTGTGCCAGGTTTGGTGTCTTTCTGGCACTGTGTTTTGAGAGGCGATGTAACTTTCTATTAGTTGGTGATTATTCATTCAGGTCTTTGTATTTTTATTGATAACCTGCACTCGGCTGATAGTGCGTGGGATCCTCTATCGAGGCTTGCACATCGATCTTGTAGACCACTGCCTTTTTCAAAATCCACTCCTCCTTTCACTTTAAATTTCCCACTTATGCTATTCAATTCAAATAAATCATAGATATTTTTGGTTCAATGTTTTTCCAAGGCTATACTCAATCTCACCATTTAACTCCTTCATCTTTGTCTGCTGCGGTTTACTTTTATAACCTAGTAGCAATTGGAACAATTTTCGTCCGATTCTAACATGGTAGGTATCCTGACTGAAAACTGGGCGGTTTATCCATTACTGTCAAGAACAATGATTGAAACATTCAGGAGTACCTGATCTTGCGAGGCTTACCTCCAATCTATGCTGTTAAAACCAGCATGTGTTCGCTCATCTTGCTCTCTGTCCTACACGCCTTCTTCAAAACTAAAAATGGAATTTTATCGTCATCACTTTGCCGCACATCTATTTCAAAGTGATCGTTAGACGTTAATGTATATGTGCGAACTGAGTTTATTCCGGCGTCAGGATCAACGAGCAGCCTGGAGTTTGAATCTCATTCCGGGGCCGTATGTTCTGCTATTTCAAACGTTTGCTCCTTTTCAGGAAAAACGAGGGAGTTATCATTAACATCACTAATTTCTATGACCAGATAGTGGATTTCAAGTGGATTTTCAACTACAATCTTTAGCTCCAAAAATACAAGCGCTGTCCTCCACTGCACATTTCTTCTCTGTCAATTTTTCCATTCACGATCAAAGTCTCCATTGTTCTGATTCAGGCCAAAAAGGAGAATCCATAGAAGTCGACACCAATTCGAAAGCGGCGATCAATCAAAGACGCAATGTCAATGCCAAGATCCTTTGCAATATTCCCAACGACAGATCCATGTTTTACTTCTTCTGGAATAGAGTATCTTAACTGAGCTGAAGCCTTTTCTTGGAAAAATAGCAATAAAAGGGACCAATAAAAACAGGCCGAACAAAGATAGTATTTTGTCCGAGTGATTTACTCCCCATGTTTAGATGAAAAAACAACGAGCATATATAACTAAAAAGATTGCAGTGCAAAGCTTTCAGATCAAAACGCCAGGTCCAGCATAGTAAAATAAGCGCACCTCGTCCCTCCCAATCCGTTCTGACTCCAACCTCTCCTCTATTGCCGTTCTCAAACAAAAGGCGATTCCGACGAACGGAATCGTGCAACGCAGCTTCGTGGTGTCACACTGGCAACCCAGAGGTGAAATTGTTTCACATTTTACAAACGATGACCCCTGTTAATTTTCGTATGCCTTTCTTGTGACATAGTTAGGCAATGCAACAAATTTCATCTTAATAGTAGTAGTGAAATGCGTTCGGCTCCTTTATTACGTCACTTTTGTTTTTTTCGTTCACTATCTATCGCCAGCCAATAGACACATGCATACACACATATACACCTCAACATATACACACCTAACACTGCTCACTTGTACTCTGTGTTTGAAGTTTGGACACAGGGCATAAATTCATCTTCATTTTGCAAGCCAGTATTTCCACTTCATTACCAAGTCCTTTTCAAGCAGGCCCATAATATAATTTAAGAGGTCTATTGTAATTTTTGTTTGTTTTTTGTATACACTTTTTAAAGGCCTAATTATCAGTAATAGTCTTATTACCTTGACTAGTAATTTTAGTTAAATTTGTCTTAATAATAATTATATCTGGCATTTTTTTGCGAAATTCGTTAAAATGAATTCCCTAATAAACATTGTATTTCAACTTTTCCAAAAGATCATGATACAATTACGAAAACTGTTAGTTATAAATTGTTTCCCTTACCTCTGTAGAAGTACTCCTCCTGTCAGGGACCACTAGAGTGTTCCCATTGCTCCCCGGGACTATAGTAGATCCTATACTCATTCTGGGTTCCAACTAACATGTAGCGTTTCTCTTCCAGATCTGTACTGGATGCTGTGACACAGAGTTCCATCATAGTTTGTTTCTGGTAAATACTTGGATGATACGTCCGTGGTTTTAGAGCACTGCATTGCAATCAGCACAATAATACTGATGAGGAAAAGACTTGAAACTGAAGCTAGAGTTATCATTAAATAAAATGTCACCCCACTATCACCAATGTCAGCTGCTGCACTTTTCACATCAGAAGCTGAAATGGCCTCTTTGGGCTCCACCAGCTTGACAACCACAGTAGCTGTTGCTGAGAGTGACACGTTTCCATTGTCTTTGACCAGTATGACCAGTTTATGTTGAGCCTCGTCTGTCTCTGTGAATGAGCGCAGTGTTCTTATCCGTCCAGTATAGCGGTCCAAACCAAAAGAGACTGTGGTCACTCACTTCCTGTTAGTGAGAATAACAGCCAGCCGTTGTATCCTATATCAGCATCGTAGGCTCTCACTTTAGTCACCAGGTGGCCTGCAGGAACATTGCGAGGAACCTCCTCTACTCCCTCAGCAGAACCGTTAGAGCTGACCGGATGTAAGATAACCGGAGGGTTGTCGTTCTGGTCCAGAATAAACACGTTTGACTGTGACGTTGCTTCTTAGTGGGGGGACTTCCGGGAGTCCGAGGGCCACAACTTGGAACTTAAATTTCTTTAACGTTTCAAAGTCAAAAGCTTTTCATTGCAGAAATGTGGCCATTATCCGAATTAATATTTAGGAAAGAGGAACATGTCATTCCGACTTCCATCCCCTCGAACTGTTTGGTAGGATTATCGCAGCGTTTTCGTTTGAAATCTTTATCGAATGCACTAACTGAAAATATAGAGGCACTGGGAGCGTTATTATTTCCCAGTAAATATAACTCGAGAGGATTTTTGTGCGAACTCGGGGCTGTTGTCGTTTTACGTCAGAAATCTGAACGCTCAGAGTTTTAAAAATGGACAGAGGGGGCTGACCACAATCGGGTAGCCGTTAATGTTACGTCAAAATGGGACATGGTTTCTCCTGTCCTAACTTCTCTTTGACAACCAATGAGTACATGTTATCCTTATATGACGGTTTCAATTCAAATGGTACATTTTCGTTTTAGACTACATATCACTTTTCCATTCAGTCCAGAATCAATATCAGTGACGCTTACGAGGGTAAATGACTGTCCCTTGTGTTTTGAATCTTCGGGCACGCTGTCAGAAATCGACGTCACTTCTATCGCTGGTGTTTATTGTCATTAACGTCTTCTATTTTTATTATAACTCTACAATCTGTTGTCATTGGAGGCTGGCCTTTGTCAGAGGCTTGGATATCTATTTTATAAACATCCACTGTCTCATAGTCAATCTTTCCTTTGACTAGAATTTCTCCAGTTATTTTATCTAAGGAAAATAGTTCTACTATTTTTAGCGGTACTGTCAGTTCCAAATGCATACTCAACCTGTCCATTCGTCCCCGCGTCTAAATCATTTGCCTTACCTTTATTACAAACAGTACCAATTGTCAACAATTTTCTCGTAACATAACTGAATAAACCTCTTTGAGAAAATATTGGTCTATTGTCCATTGTTATCAAGTACTAGTATAGTAACATTGAGATGGCCGATTTATGCGGTTTTCCTCCGTCTACAGCTGTAAGAACCAGGCTGTAGTTCGTTCTCTGCTCCCTGTCCCAATTGCCGCCTGCAAGACCAAAAAACGGAATTTTGTCTTCTCCCCTATCTCTAATTTCGAGTTGAAAATGATCGTTCTGACTTAGTAGATAACGTTGTACCGAATTAATTCCGGACGTCTGGATCGTGGGCCCCTGCCAGTTGGAAATCTCGCCCCCTGCACAGTGCTTTCTGCGATCTTCAATCACCTTTTCTTTCTCCTGAAATATGGGTGCGTTGTCATATTCTATCTGTTACTTCCACGCTTATGTAGTGAATTTCAAGTGGATTTTCGATTAACAATTTTTGAGTTCCACTAAACACGCACGCGCTGTGTTCGCAAATGTCTTCTCGGTCCACCTTCTGAGTATTGTACAAAGCACCATTGTTCTGGTTTACCTCAAATAGCGAATCTTTAGTTCCAGCCACGATGCGGAATCGCCTTTCCTTCAAAGTCGTTGGATCAAGCCCTAAATCCTTGGCTACATTCCCAATAACAAGATCCCACTTTAGCCTCCTTCTGCCCGTGGAGTATCGTATTTGAGCTGAACCAAAGCTCACCGAAAAATAACAGAACAACGAAAATTTTGAAGGCCTGGACAAAGAAACCATTTTGCCCCTATATTCCCTTAAAGATGGACGTCCAATAAGTTAGAATTCAATAATAGATGAAACAATCCTCAAAAATCACATCATCCCAGCATGTACTCCACATAAAAAGGAATAAAAAGGTTACGATAGAAAACTCGCATTAGCGCCCTCGCTTGGCCTGTTCATCCTTCCAACAGGGTACTAACAATGAGTTTCGTTAATGGCTGAGCCTCTCTCACAGCCTGGCAGACCGAATAAGGTAACAGTGACCACCTTGTGGGCCACTCCATGCAGGCCTACGTCTCACACAACGAAAATCTTTCAATTTATGATGTGTAAATTATGATTATTATTTCGGCCTGTGAAAAAACAGTATTCAGCACAATGGACAGCCTAACACAAAAAACGCCAATACCCTCAGTGTGAGAATGACTTAAAATTCAAGTCCTTTACCAACAATGCAGATCTATTGAATCCATGTTAGCATATGGAAATAAATATATAGTAAGCAACATATATATATAGTTAAACATTTCTTACCTCTACAGAGGTACTTCGTTTTATTTCAAGTATATTTTATATAATATCCAATAGATTTGTAAACCTTCCGAAAATCATGATGTAATACAAAACAATAGTTCATGATGCTGAAGACAAAAAAGTTGTAACTGTTCCTAAAGTTATCATCAAATACAAAGTCACATTGGTGTCATTATCATTATTTGAAACACCTTTTCACATCAGAAGCTGAAATGGCTTCTTTGGGCCTCCACGAGCTTGACAACCACAGTAGCTGTTGCTGAGAGTAGTGACAGGTTCCCATTGTCTTTGACCAGTATGACCAGTTTTATGTTGAGCCTCGTCCGTCTCTGTGAATGAGCGCAGTGTTCTTATCCGTCCAGTATAGCGGTCCAGACCAAAGAGACTGTGGTCACTCGCTTCCTGTAGTTAGAATAACAGCCAACCGTTGTATCCTATATCAGAATCGTAGGCTCTCACTTTAGTCACCAGGTGGCCTGCAGGAACATTGCGAGGAACCTCCTCTACTCCCCTCAGCAGAACCGTTAGAGCTGACGGGATGATGATAACTGTGAGGGTTGTCGTTCTGAGTCGAAGAAGACGACGTTCACCGTAACTTGGCTACTGAGTGATGAGTCCCAAATCCTCAGCGAGAACTTGGGACTGAAATGTTTTCAACTTCTCGAAGTCAAAACTTTTGAGTGCAGAAATGTGACCAATTTTCCGAATTAACATTCAAGAAGGACGATAAATCTTCCAGTTTCCGTTCTCCTCTAACCAAACTATAAGATAATGCAGCATTTTCATTTAAATCCTTATCGAAAGCGCTAACGAAGAAAATCGAAGCGCCGGCGACATTGTTTTCAAACAGGTAAACATCCACTGGATCGTGGTGGGAATTCCGGGACGATTATCGTTTACATCCGACACCTGAATGTGTAGAGTTTTTTGAACGTGGACAGGGCGGGTTCGCCCGAGTCAGTCGCTGTTATTGTGATGTCATATTCCGAGACGAATTCTCTATCCAGCCGCTGTTTTGTTACTAACGACTACATATTATCTTGGAAATGAGGGCTTTACACTCAAATGGTACATTTTCTGATAGACTGCATACAACTCTGCCGTTATTTCCTGCATCTTTATCGGGTAATACTGATCAAAGAAACGACTGCACCCTGGTTTTGAAACCCTCTGAGACTACGCTTGACAGGGATGTGACCTCTATATCAGGTTTGTTATCGTTAACATCCAGTACTTTGATGATAACCCTGCAGTCCTTACTCATTGTGGTGGTTGTCTCTTTATCCGAGGCATGGAACGTCTAATTTAATACACTTCGGAATTCTCAAAATCAACATGACCAGTTATACGATTTCTGCCTGTAAATGTCCAATATCAAATCGTGTCATACATCTGCAGTTTCTAAGCTCTCTCTGCCAAAAAAAGTATTTGACATCTCCATTTGCAACTTCGTGTCTCCGTCGGTTCTGCACTCACCGCTACAATGGTTCCAACAAATGGTTCCATACTCAACATTTTCCAGTATGTTGCGTGTAACACCTTTTGGCTGTGAATACGGGAGGGTTGTCATTTGAAATCAAGCACTGTGATTGTGACGTTCAGCGTTCCTGATTTGGAATGAGACCCCGCCACCCATAGCGGTGAGAAATAATTGCTATGCCACGGACTGTTTTTCCCTTATCTAGAGCCTTTTGCAAAACCAAAAACAGTGATCTTAGCGAGTCTCCTCTTTCTCGTATTTCCAAAATTAAAATGTTGGTTCTGGTTATATTCATATGCGGGGCAAGGTGTTTGAGCCAGCGTTCGGATCACGAGCCGTTGGCAGCTGGAAACGCTTACCGGGGGCGGTGGTCTCGGATATTATCCAGTAGTTTATTATCCTCTTGGAATTTGGGCGCATTATCATTTATATCCGTATATATCGATGCCAACGTGTAATGCATTTCCAAATGCGTTCTTCAACCATGATTTTTAGCGTTGTATCGAACAAACAGCACATCTACTACAAAAGCTCCTCTCTGTCGACATGCCTTATGAACGTACAGGATACGCCTTTGTACTTGTTGATATCAGAAAGAGAGCGTCATTCGATCCTGAAACTATTCTAAAAACGGTCATGTTCCTTAAGCACGCCGATTTCAAGTCTAAATCTAATTGCAACATTTCCAACAACGGAACCAGTTTTACCTCTTCTGCGATGGAATATTTGATTTGAGCTGAAAGTGATTACCGTGCTTCATTGCACACCAGCAAAAGCAAAGTGCAAGACTAACGACCAATACTCCATTCCCTTCTTTGTCTACCAGGTCCAACGGTCAAAACAAGGCTTGAAGTGATGCTACATCCAGAACAGAGTCGCCGACGCCATAGGAGGATTTGCTATGCCCCAAAATCCATACGTTTCCTTACTGGAGTGAAATCAACACTGATTTAAGAACACTTTCCTCCTTACCAAGCACAAATCGTTATATTCGTGAGGGGCCGGGCTTAACCTAGAATTCTGTTTAACGAGGTTGCATTGCCACCCAATGTAATATGAGGCACATAAGACTGTACATTTAAAAATAAACACTGACATGAACATATAACGCGTTTCAATAGAAACCGCGTTGATTCAGCACCATGGAGAGTCCTGCGCCGTATCCGATAGTTTGACCTCTTAACCAGAAAGAAGGATCTGACACTATAAACATAACATATACATTCCTAAATATAAACTCTATATACAATTATTTTAATATTCAACAAAAATATGTATCTATTTATTTATATTCATTTTCTTTTATAATACAATTGATCATGTAAATTACACATATTTGATCGGTCTTACCTCAGCAGTACTCCTCCGGTCAGGGACCACTAGAGTGTTCCCATTGCTCCCCGGGACTATAGTAGATCCTATACTCATTCTGGGTCCAACTAACATGTAGCGTTTCTCTCCAGATCTGTACTGGATGCTGTGACACAGAGTTCCATCATAGTTTGTTTCTGTAAATACTTGGAGGATACGTCCGTGGTTTTGGAGCACTGCATTGCAATCAGCACGATTTATACTGATTAGAAAAAGGGCAGAGACCGAGCTCAAAAGTAATGATAAAGATAAAAAAGATAAATTGTCCTCGTCGTTATGTTGTGTTGAAACCTTTCACATCAGATGCTGAAATGGCCTCTTTGGGCTCCACCAGCTTGACAACCACCGTAGCTGTTGCTGAGAGTGACACGTTCCCATTGTCTTTGACCAGTATGACCAGTTTATGTTGGGCCTCATCTGTCTCTGTGAATGAGCGCAATGTTCTTATCCGTCCAGTATAGCGGTCCAAACCAAACAGACTGTGGTCACGCACTTCCAATAATGAAAATAGCAACCAGCCGTTGTATCCTATATCAGCATCGTAGGCTCTCACTTTAGTCACCAGGTGGCCTGCAGGAACATTGCGGGGAACTTCTTCGATCCCTTCAGCAGTCCCATTACTACTCACGGGATACATAATGACCGGGGCATTGTCATTCTGGTCCAGGATAAACGTGTTAATGGTGACGTTGCCGCTTAGAGGCGGGGTTCCAGAATCGATAGCAACCACTTTGAATTGGAATGACTTTAAAGATTCAAAGTCAAAACTTTTCATTGCGGAAATCTGGCCATTATCGTTATTTATATTCAAGAAAGAGGCTATTTCATTCTTGGGCCCATCTCCCCTTACAATTTTATACGAAATGGCCGCATTTTCGTTCAGATCGTTATCAAATGCACTGACGGAGAATATCGAGGCACTGGGGATGTTGTTCTCCACTAGGTACAGTTCAATTGGACTACGGCTAAACTTTGGAGCATTATCGTTCACATCTGATACGTGAATACTTAAAGACTTTACAGTGGAAAGTGGAGGCTGACCGCAATCAGTAGCTGTATTACTGTAATTTCATAATCGGACTTCAGTTCTCGGTCCAGCTGTCCCTTTACGACCAGAGAATACATATTGTCCTGAATTGAAGGGGTCAAATCAAAGGGCATGTTTTGTGAGATTGTACACTTTACTTTCCCGTTAACACCGGCATCCCGGTCCGTCACGCTGATGAGTGCGATCACACTGCCTGCTTTTACATCCTCTGGGACCACGTTGGACAAGGACGTAGATTTCAATATCTGGATTATTATCATTCACATCTTTGATTTTAATAATAACTCTCCCTTCTGCGGTCCAAGCTGGCTGGCCTTTATCGGAAGCCTGGAGGCCCACTCTATAAATCTGCGTGTCCTCAAAGTCCACGGTTCCTTTCACTCGAATCTCGCCTGTAATACTGTCTAACGAAAAGGTGTCAAGCACTTTTTTCTTTTGCGTTTTGCCAAAGCTGTATTCAATTTCACTATTCAAATCCCAAATCCAAATCTGTGGCGTTTAATTTGACCACGAGAGTACCAAAAGGGGCATTTTCAACTAACGAGACAGTATATGTATCTTGACTAAATATAGGGCGATTATCGTTGGTGTCTAAAACGGTTATAGTCAAGTTGAGTTTCCCACTTTTGGAAGGATTTCCCCCATCAAGAGCCGTCAACACTAAGAAATGTTCTGCCTGGTTCTCTCTATCTAATGGCTTTTTCAACACCAGAAACGGAATCTTGTCCTCTTCACTATCTGTAACTTCAACATCAAAAAGGTCATTTGCGCTTAGTCGGTAGAAACGGACTGCATTTATTCCAACATCTGGGTCCCGAGCCGCATGGATTTGGAAGCGAGTACCGGGCGGAATATGCTCTGGGATTTCCAAATGCTGTTCAGTGTGCGGAAAAGTGGGAGAATGGTCGTTAACGTCCGTTATTTCGACAGCAACGTAGTGTATTTCCAATGGGGTTTCAACGACGACTTTGAGATTTATAACGCATATGTTTGTCTCACAAAGCTCTTCGCGGTCGAGTCTTCTTCTCAACATGCAAGACGCCATTGTTCAGATTTAGATTGAATAGAGCGTGATTCGTCCCGAGAAACGATACGGAACCGTCGGCTAACCAAAGTGCTGATATCAAGTCCCAAATCCTTGGCGACATGACCAACCACAGCGCCGACTCTGCCTTCTTCTGCAATCGAGTATCTTAGTTGGGCCCAAATCAGCTCCACAAAGCACAAAAAGCAAAACGCCAGATAACCACCCGCACCTCATTCTGCGTCTTTGTCCTCAGTCTCTCATCAATACGTTGGAATATAGGTGCTCCTCGAAGAAAAAAAACTAAGGAAGCGGCGCTATTTGTGCAGTCAAATAACGGTTATTTCAAAATGCATATTCAGAAAGGCATTGGTGGTTGGTGGTTGATCGTGTAGTATATTCCAGCGCGTTGATCGCATTGCGTGAATGTGGTTTGTCTCCGGCTACAATGAATTAAATAACTCAGAAATGGGCTGGGCCTATAACACGACATCTATAAGCTTTGTCACACTGACACCCTGTGGCACGTGGCTTTACAAGATACACCAAGCCATTATATATATATATATATATATATATATATATATATATATATATATATATATATATATATATATATATATATATATATATATATTATGTATATATATATTATATATATATATATATATATATATATATATATATATATATATATATATATATATATATATATATATATATATATATATTATATATGTATGTATATGTTATGATATATATATGTATGTATTATAGTATATGTATGTATATTGTCATATATATGTATATTATGTATATGTATGTATGTATGTTATACTATATATATAGTATAGTATATATATTATATATCATATTATATAGTAGTTATGTATATATATATATATATATATATATATATATATATATATATATATATATATATATATATATATATGTATGTATGTATATGTATATATATATGTATGTATATGTATGTATGTATATATATATATATGTATATATATATATATGTATATATGTATACATGTCTATATGTAGGCCTATATATGTACTCCATTTTGGAGAAAATGTTTAAATATTCAATATTGTAAGATTGTGCTTACCTCTTCGAGGGTACGTCCCCTGTCAGGGACCACGAGAGTGTTCCCATTGCTCCCCGGGACTATAGTAGATCCTATACTCATTCTGGGTCCAACTAACATGTAGCGTTTCTCTCCAGATCTGTACTGGATGCTGTGACACAGAGTTCCGTCATAGTTGGTTTCTGGTAAATACTTGGAGGTTATGTCCGTGGTTTTAGAGCACTGCATTGCAATCAGCACAATAATACTGATAAGAAAAAGAGTTGAAACAGAGCCCAAAGTTATAATCAGATAAAATGGAATATCATTTTCGCCCTGGTCAGCCGCTGCACTTTTCACATCAGAAGCTGAAATGGTCTCTTTGGGCTCCACCTAGCTTGACAACCACAGTAGCGGTTGCTGAGAGTGACACGTTCCCATTGTCTTTGACCAGTATGACCAGTTGTATGTTGAGCCTCATCTGTCTCTGTGAAGGAGCGCAGTGTTCTTATCCGTCCAGTATAGCGGTCCAGACCAAAGAGACTGTGGTCACTCACTTCCTGTAGTGAGAATAACAGCCAGCCGTTGTATCCTATATCAGCATCGTAGGCTCTCACTTTAGTCACCAGGTGGCCTGCGTTGACATTACGTGGGATCTGCTCCATTCCCTCTGCAGAACCGTTCGAACTTAGAGGATACAAAATAACTGGCGCGTGGTCGTTCTGATCCAAAATGTACACGCACACTGTGACGTTGCTGCTCAGTGGCGGGTTCCCAGCTATCGGTGGCAATGACGTGGAACTGGAAGGTCTTTTGGGTTTCAAAGTCAAATTTCTTAAGTGCATAAATCGACCCATTTGCATCATTAATATTAAGAAAGGAACTGATGCTGGGGCCGGAACTTTTACGGTCAAACGAGTATGAAATCGCCGCGTTATCCCCCTCATCCGCATCGGAGGCGCTCACTGAGAATATTGACATCCCAGGGTTTGTTGTTTTCAACAACGTAGAAGGTATACGGGTTTCGTGCGAACGACGGACGGTTATCGTTAACATCCTGCACATTCACCTTAATCACTTTGGTGGAGGAAAGAGCCGGACTCCCCAAATCCCTCGCGGTTATGGTGATATCATACGAGTGTGCAGATTCCTTATCTAGGGAGTCCTTGGTGACGAGAGAGTATGAATGTCCGTCGGGGGACTGCTTCAGGTCAAAGGGCAAGTGCGTGGGCACAGCACAGACCACTTGTCCGTTCACCCCGGAGTCGAGGTCTGTGACGGCCATGAGAGCCACTACTGAGCCGGGGGGCGCATTCTCAGGGATTTGACTGGATACGGACGTTATGTCTATCTCCGGGGGGTTATCGTTCACGTCTTCCACCTTCACTATGACGTTACAATGAGTCGAGAGAGACACCACCCCTTTATCCGTTGCCAGGACTTTCATCTCGTATACCTGCTTGTGTTCATAATCTAGACCACCCTTTACCGTTAGTTCGCCGGTTCTATTATTCAAATCAAAGGGCTGAAATGTTAATCCCCTGAATTTAGTCCGCAAAGAATATTCGATTTCGCCGTTTACACTGGAATCTGAATCAGCAGCGTTGATACGTATCAGAAACGTGCCCGGTGCTGCGTTCTCCTTCATTGTTACAGTGTATAACTGTTTGCCGCACACCGGGGAATTGTCATTAACGTCAGAAACAATGACCGTTATATTAAGGGTTCCAGATTTCGGTGGTTTTCCTCCATCTATAGCTGTTAAAATTAAACTGTGCTGAGCGATTTGCTCTCTGTCTAATGGTCGTTGTAATATTAGAAATGGAACCTTTCCATCCTCCCCAAATTCCTCAATCTCTAGCCGGAAATATAGGTTATTATTCAATTTATACAATTGCAAAGAATTCAAACCAACATCAGGGGTCGTGTGCTCCCTCCACTTGAAATCGAGCCCCGACCATAACCCACTCTAATATTTCTAATGTATGGTTTGTTTCGAGAAATGTCGGTGAGTTGTCGTTCACGTCAATTACATCAATTAATACCTGGTGCATTTCCAAAGGGTTTTCAGTCACGGCCTTTAGGGTTATGAGACACGGGACTGTCTGCCCGCACAATTCCTCCCTGTCTATCCTGTGGTTGATTAACAAAGCGCCATCTCTTTGCTTTACCTCAAAAAGCTCTTGCTTTGTTCCAGACACGATGCGGAGATTCCTTTCTGATATTCTTCCAATATCTAATCCGAGATCTTTTGCTACATTGCCAATCGACGTCCCGACGTGAAGTTCTTCCTGGATTGAATATCGTATTTGAGCTGATATTTCTTTCAGTTGTAGCTCAAGCAGCAGAACAAGGCAGAGTAGGTTCCTCAACCCAAGCAACCCTCGTTTGGAGTAGAGCGGTCCCATCATTTCCCACGGACGTGCGAATACAATTACTGAACGCAGTAAACCGAATTCTTAAAAGGGTTGACCCATTTTCCTATCAGAGGATACATCCAAACATTCAGCCTAAATCATCGAATGCCACTTCATCGCTATTGTGTTGAATCACACACATCTGACGCGTCTTGTTGGGCGGTAGCTGACGCCGAAAAAGGCACCGTCGGTAAGCTTCAGAATCTGTCGTTAAGCAGCGCCTCCGTGCGTCACTTTAGAACCATAGCTTTTATCACTATTACTATACTATTATTTGATTTATATTTACGTGATATTATTCCATAATAGTGAAATATTAGCCTCTATTATTAAAATTCTGATTATGTATATTATTACTTACTTACTATTATTTTTTCATTCATTATCATAATAATTATAGGTAGGCCTATACTTTATTATTATTAATATTAAAGGACTATTATATAATAAAATCGTTTATTATACTACGTTATATTTTATTTATTATAATATATTAAAGGACTATTATATAATAAAATCGTTTATTATACTACGTTATATTTTATTGTGTTATATTATATAATCAGTGGTGTAGTCTATTTTATTGTAGTGGGTGTACTGTGATGATTCCCTCCCAGCCTCGTACAAACCCGCCCCACCGGTACGTGTACGTGTGTGGCGCTTATGGGGTGTCGCACCACACTCACCACAGGGGTCTGCAACCCGCTGATTTGATTTTTTGCTAAACAAGATCAAAATCTACTCAAAATAATTTAATGAACTGTTTACAACCATGGCTAACCAGTGCATGAGAAGGAGATGAAAGGAGACTAATGTTTCACTCTTTCAATTGCTCTATTTTTAGCTCTTACTGTTGTTATCTAACATACCATACAGTAATTGAATTGTGTAAAAGTCTGAAATTACTGCATCTTAAAAATGACCATGAATATATATACTCTCGTTTGCATAGTGATTAACTTTATGAATTTCAATTGATGAATACCAATTGCATGTTGGCTGACATTTACCTAACTTTTTTTCCCTCCACTCTAACCAAGGATGCCTGTTTTTAAATTCCCTAAAAGTAACATCATCTAAAAGTAACAAGGAGATATACAGTGGGATTAAAACAATGTCTTCTGTTGACTACTTGTTATGTGGTTTACACCTTAATATGGGAGGACTGGACACACACACACACACACACACACACACACACACACACACACACACACACACACACGCACACACACACACACACACACACCACGCACACACACACGCACACACACACACACACACACACACGCACGCACGCACGCACGCACGCACACACGCACACACGCACGCACGCACGCACGCACGCACGCACGCACACACACACACACACACACGCACTTTTCTGTTGTATCTTTGCTAGTCTCCGTAGCTCTAGTAGTGGCATATGCTACTGCAAGGTCAATTTAAGTGGCAGCAGTAAAATTTGGGCTAGGCTTAAAACTAACTCAAACACTGAAATAGTGTAGTTTGCTTTTCAAATTGTAATGTTAAATGTTATTGTAGCATGTAGCCTGGGACTCTTTAAGTGTTTCTGTGTTTTTTTTTTATCGTTGTATCCAGTTGTTTTAACTGTTGGTTTAATTGTTATTTTAACCGTATCCATTGTTATGCCAATTGTTCCCGCGATTAATTTTTAATCTGTGTGGGTTGCTAATCATAGCGCGAGAAGGAGGGGGTCGGCCCGACAACTAACATGCAGAGCTGCAGGGGCAGTTTCGCGCTTCGTAACAGAGACAGGGCAGAGCGCGACCGCGCAGGGGGAATTTTATGAATGGTGAATGTAGGAGATGACTTCCCCTGCTAAAAGTATTTTATTTCAGTTATACCCAACCGGTATTTGCGAAAAAATAAACAGAGAAGTGAAAGATCTGTCACAAGACGATTGATACGTATCCGTGCACATTTCTAAGTAGGTATACACAAATCCTGGTGCGTTTCTAGTGGGTATACGGCGTATACCTGCGTATTACGTAGACTACACCACTGAATATAATGTATTATTATAGTACACACATCTATACCTATATAAGTGGCTGGCAGGAAGAACCCTTTGCCTAGTTAACGATCGGGTGGGTTGTCAGCGCTCCCCATGCCTTTGCCTCTTTGCAAGAGTGGACAGCGACATCATGTGATTAAATGGTGAATAACCATCCTTGTGTACGATGACGTAGGCTATATCTTTTTTCTTCGTCTCTTTCTTTTTTGAGCAAAACAAATCAGGGGTCTATACGAAGCACTGCCCCTTGTGTATGGGCTAAGGCACAGCAATGAAAGCGCAGCGCAATATTCCAAATATTTTATTGAAGTAATAATGAAGACAGTTTTACTCACTTCATCAATATGTCATTGACAAATACAAACAAATAGACACGTCTACCATACTGCTTTTTCCATATAGGTCTACGGCTAAGTCTAATTCTTCCAAAAATAGTGTGATTGGCCTAGGTTTGTTACGTGATATGTGTACATTAATCAATGGTTATGCTCTTATTAGTAAACACCAGGATATACAGTGTCGGGCTTGTGCTCTGTTCCTTGTCAGAATATCCAATGACAGGCTGCTTCAGACGACCACGCCACGGACTGCAGCGAGCAGACGTCTTGTTTCCTTGGCAACGGCGCTCGAGAGGCAGGCCCCTCTCCATGGTGCTGAAAGCAAGGAAGGGGAGCCGAAGGGAGGGGTACACGGCTCTTTCTAATAGACCTCAGCCTCATCCATTGTTCAAACTGCACATGTGCCATCGCCATTTTTGGATTCTAATGGATGCTATATCCTTTAGCATGCACATGGAAATCAAAGCTATTATCGCTGTATTACCAATTTATATTGTTATCCATTTGTCTATACTATACTGTTATCCAATTTATATTTCCCATCAGTAAACAAATGTGTTGATATGAAAGCTTTATTAAAGTATTGACACACATATAATTAATTCATAGCAATACAAAAAATAAATCGATTTTTATTTCCTCACAATAAAGAAAAATGCTGCCCATGCGCATGAGAGGCCGCAGTCGATGCCCCCTCAGCCCTGGTGTCATGGTGGCTGCCTGCTTGTTATGGCCAGCTGGTGCTTGTGCTACTGAGCTGCTGTAAGGTGCTGCTCCATTTTGCTAGGAACCAGTGAATCAGCCTCTCCCTGCCTCAGAGTAGCTGAGGGGATGCATCCTTTTTATCTGGGTCATGAAGGTGGGGGAGAATGAACATTTTGCAAGCCTCTAGGAAACGGCAAACCACAGTAAATAACCATTGGGTAAACACTCCATGTTTACTGCCCACTATGCTGAAACAGTGGTCAAACCAGAAAGGAAGGACATTTGATAAGCTACATAAGACACGGGCCTTGTAGCTTTCTCTTTCTCTCTTCCTTCAGACATATCAATAAACATCTGTTTCTGTATCAAGTTATAGGGTAAAGGGCAACATGCAATTATTCTCATGGACGGATAGCGCTATTGGGTTGTATAAAAAACAAACAGACCGTGAATGATAATATGTGGCTGTTAAAAGGATAAAGTGTTTGCCTGGCAAATACATTACCTGTTTGTCTAATGCTGGCCCTAGACATTGAATATGTGGCCAATAATAAGTAATCATTATAGTCAAATTATCAGCCACGCTGCCATGTCTTAATATTATATATCATTAGTGTTTCTTTGTGACCTACTTAAGGCTGTTCAATTAGCCTGTGAATTGGTACTAAGTCTGGGAACAGACAGAATGTGACAAACTGTTTAACTAACATCTGTTGTCTTTGCAGTTTACCATAAACTAGTAAACAGCAGAACAGATATGGTGTGAGAGAAAAGGGAGTCAATGGTCAAATTAAATCACAGGCTCTAATCCTTCTCTCCTAATCATACAATTTAATAACAAACTACAGTAATGATGGAATATCCTCATTTGAATGGACATGGTAAATTGTAGGGGATCTATCCTCCAAGTCCTGATGTACGTACCAAACAGGAATGGAAACAACAGAGGTGACCATTATACAGGCAGTGGTTAGGGTTACATAAAAACCTTCTGCCAAGATGATTTAGCCTGAAATGTTTTAAATCATGGAATGACAACATGTACACAAGGATCTCAGCATGGGTTTAATGGCATAATTCAGAGTATTCCGCACAAGATTGACATGAACCTGTTTGTACCTATAGAACACAATATGCACCGTTTTGATAATTGTATGGTTTTCTGTATATAATAATGGGGTTACCATAGCATACAATATGATCACACTCTATTAGTACTAGATATTGTACCATTAAAAATGACAATGTACAAAAGCACTTATCTACTGTTGTTAAACAGAATACAGCATCTTATTGTGCAATGAATTTAATATAAATCACTTCGGGGTTCACTTCAGGGGGTTAGCCAACTGATTTAAGAACATGAGGTTGTAAACGCAGCTACCAGTCATTTCATTGCACAATAATTTCAATGTTTGGTATAACGTTAACACATGAGTAATTTTTTAAGTTAGATGCATGAATTCATAACACAGAGCATACACCCAGTAGGAAATGACACACTGATCCAAAATGTCTTCCTGTATGGTTCTGTAATTTGCTCAAACCAAGTATTAGGCTTGGTTATTTGTTTTAGTACCATTGTTCAGAATTTATTTGGTTTCTACATCATCCCAACAATAATTTGTAATGCCACTGGAAACTAATCAACACCATTGTGCTAATTTTAAACGTCATAGTAGGCGCAAAAAAATGATAAATTTGGCAGTGAGTCAGATATATGAATGGCATTTCTTCCTTTGTTTACCGTTGTTATTGTGTCGAGTCAATAGGATCATAACACGTAAACACTTGGGAGTCCTGGGCTATCCCACAAGAACTTTTGAACTTTCCAGAATACCTTTACTATTAAACTTTCCAGAATACTTTCACTGTTAAGTCCTTTGGGTCTCTTGTATTCCAAATTCACTTCTTGTTGTGCTCCAATCAAACTCAAAAACACACTGCATCTTAACTATCACACAGCACCAGACTTGTATGAAATGGAACGGGTCCCAAAATAAAGTTACAAAAGCACTTAAAAACCACATGCACGGCATGACTGTCATCACTTATTCATAAAAAAAGAAAACGCCTCCATATTTGTTGGCTGATGTACTTGAAAAAGGCAGACAGCTTCACCACTAAACCATTAGAGCCTATACACACATAAACAACATCAAATATAGAGCAATCCCAAATCGATCACAGTGACACAACACCAATAACTATACCTTCCAATAACTTACACATATATATAATTTCGTTGATGCCTATGCTATTTACTGTTGAGCATTTTACATAAGTGCTATAATACAGTAGTGAGTCATACACACGATGGGGAAAAGGTTTCTTGTAGGATCTTCTGCAGACCTAAACTATGAGTCCACGTTATGGCTTGATGTAGCGTCCTGTAAAGTCCCATTCACGGCATGGTTTTACGCAGGGTTTTACGTCTTATATGGCCATGGCGCTTGTTATCATGCATGTTGACGTTGATTGGTTCAGCATGTGCTTATAGAGAACTAATGGGGGGGGGGGGGGGGGCAATGATGAAGGGCTAGAAAACGGAGGGGACACCGATGTCACACAAGCAGGGCGGCTAGGAGCGATCAAGCTTGGGATTGGACAATCACGCATATGTATTTTTTGTCATGTATTTACAAGGCCCTCAGGGGGATAAGGGGGAGGGCTGCAGGGTCCTCCATCCTCTCTCTCGCTCTCTCCGGTGGTCCGCTCGGCATAACCGGGAGGGGGGGGGCTTCACGTGGAACTGTTACTGCTGTTGGTGGACGCCTGCAGAGAAAGACGACACCGGAAGGGAAATGGTTATTCTGCAGTATCTATTAATACATGCCTCTTGTAGCCGACGTCTGCTGCTTCATGTGTATGTGGGAGATGGGGGAGGAACTGTGTGAGTGTGCGTGTGTGGTTGCTGAATGAATGTGATTGGCTCTGCGTTTCCTCTATGCGCAGCGCAAGGGTCACAAATCACAGCTGCCAATGGGCAACCCTAATTGAACTCGCAGAGGTGTTTTAAGTACACAGCATGCCATTACTGTCCAGCCACCATCCACACGCTGACTAGTCACAGACATACTTAAATACCTTGGTGGGAATTGCATCACATGCATTGGGTGTTTCATGCTTTGAGTGTTTCAATGCAGTGTTATTCATTTAATACAGCACTTTATACAAATCCCAGCAGGCATGGGTTGTTAGAAAGGAAACTCGTGTGTCAGGGAGCTTTTATTTTAGCACAAGTTAGATTGAGTATCAAAGACATAAGTCAGTAGGGCCCGGGAAAGGTTCAACCTACCTCCAGCTGCAGAGCCAATGTCCTTCACTTAGGATACTTTAGAGACAAAAAAAAGAAAAAAACAATTTACTGGGCAGTTTATTTTAAGTCATAAAGGGGACTCTCTGATTGGTTAAATGGCAGGCTATATGGTGTATAATATACTATGGCCTACACATGACAGGTTTGGACTATAGCTTGTGGAAAATATTCTATGGAACAAGATCAAACTTTGTTAGTCTTATTCTCAGTGGTTTATATTTTGGAAACCCTCTTCAGTACATGTCATGCTGGACCGGGAGTCCCCCGTGCGTTTAAACCAAACATACTCCAGTGGACCTCCACACTAGTGACCTGCTATTATGCAGCAGGTTGGACATTGAAAGTCACACTGTAAAGGCAAGACAATTAGTATCATGTTAGATAAAAGCATTTTTGACAGGAAAAAGAAAACAATGTTCTTCTATACTTACCCTCCTAACCACCTTTGATAGAAAAAAAGCAAAGTTAGAAGACAGGTAAGAAAATATGATGTTCTACCATTCACCTTGAAAGACCTTGACAATTTCCTAAGTAAAATGATTTATAAGAGGAAACAGCTAGCGTCCTTTTAGTACACAGACACTGTTCCAGGCTGCAGGCCTGCTCTCTCCCTCACTGCTGAGCGATAGGGAGAGAGGAGGGGAGAGGGCCTCTGCAGTGTTCTCTGCAGTGTGCCAGAAGAGGAATTAGCTCCCTATAGCACAGCGCAATCCCGGCCTCTCCGCTCTACTGTCAACCAAGACCGAGCAATGCTGTTTCATGTACCGTACCTGGATTGCTTCAAGACAAGAACGTTTACCAACAATATCGATTTCAGGTGGATCACAAAAAAGCAGACAAGATAATTATCAGCGGGACATTCATTTGCTCTACAATTTTCGCATCATATGAGGTGAAATATAATAATTACTTGAAACAGGACAGAGGCCAAATGTGTAAACACCAAATAAGCACGTTTTCAGAGTGAAAACATGTTTTCTGTGTATACACCTGGCATGCTTGAAGAGTAGTAAATAAGTCATAGGCATAAACTACACCGCAGGGATGGACTGGCTTAATATAATAAGTTAGATGGCAAGAAAGCTATCGTTTAAAGCAAACAACAAACTGCTGCCATTTACTATTATTTTCCGTAATTATGAGGTTGCAAGGCCACGTAGTTTTATTCAGATGCTTCAAAGCCATTAAAGAGAGAAAGAACCAAGGCAAACAGCCATGAGGTATGAACAGTAAATGGAAGGTATGAGTGATGGATAATGATACCATCATTAAGTCAAGTCATATAAACCCCCTCACATTGTTATAACCTAGTAGCGCTCACCTCATAACTGTAGTAATATGATGTCGGAACTGAATTTCAAGGGATTTTGTTTTAATCCTTGTGAGTCTGTTAAATCATGTTAGTCTAACGGCAGGCCTAGTCACATGTTAAACATAACTGGATTTGTATTTGATCAGACACATTATAGCTCACATCAATTCATTTCTTATTTATATAGTGGTTCTCTTAAGGTGTGAGCAGAATAGAGAGTTAGTCTCTGTGAGGCCAGGGCCGACATAGGGCTGAACGTGTACACAACACTACCCTGCACTCACATTACAGGCGAGGGAGAGAGCAGTAGAGGAAGAAAACCACTTGCTAAGCTACCCGTGGTTAGTTGATGTTGACATAAAAAATAAATAAAACGCCCACAGCAGGCCGAATACCAGCCGGCAGGGATCTCAGGGAGAAAGGGGAGTTCATAGGGAAGACATGATGCCCCTCAACACGGTGACCATGGATGGGTTAAAGGCTTTCGGAAAGATACTCGATAAATGGAACAGCACGCCATCCGGCACATATTCTGGCCAAGCGGTCAAAGCTGAAACAGGCTGGAGCTTATTTTATAGGTTTATTACGATGACTTTATATTTCTGCACAAATGACACTGTTTGTGTGAGTTGTAACTGTCTACTGACTGGAGATCAGTAACATCAAATATGTTATGGTTCAAAGCACTAGAATATGTTAGAATTCACCAGATGAACACATGAATTGTTTGTGCAGTCCTCACCTGCAGCGTGGAGGGTGCTGAGCCGCTGGTCTCTGTGAGGCCAGTGCTCCGTGGTAAACTGGACACTATGTACCTGGAGCCCTTTGGCGCCGGCTGTCTAACCACCAGCTTTCCTTTCCTGGTCTCCGCTAGAAACATGCTGTACCAGTAGGCATCGTTGGACACCAGAGTGGAATCTGCAAAAGAGTTCCTCTCACTGACCACACTGTTCCTGCAGGGAGGAGCAGCTTTGCTGGACTTGGGTTTCTGACACTTGAGAACGATGGTGACCAATATGGTGATCAACAAGAGAAAGGACACCGAGCCCAGGCCGATGACCAGATACAGATTTAAGTCTGAAAAGATGTCGTACTCTAGGGGCACTTCGGTCATGTCCGAGTAGGCCTTGACCGCGGTCTCCACTGTGGACAGCTTGATGGTAACGGTAGCAGAGAGAGCGGGCTCTCCGTTGTCCTTGGCAACCACAACAAGCCGCTGGAGACGGGGATCTCTGTAACTGAACATTCTCATGGTCCGGATCTCTCCATTGTACTGGTCCAGACTAAACAAGGTGGCGTCCGTCACCTGTAGAAACTGGTAGGTAATCCTTGAGTTCAACACAGAGTCGCCATCGATAGCAATCACCTTGGAAACCAGAGAGCCTTTATCGGTGGATCTAGGGATCTTCTCCTCCACCACTGAGCCGTGAGCGCGCCATGGGGACACTATGACTGGAGTGTTGTCATTCTGGTCCACAATAATGATGTGGACAGTCACATTACTGCTGAGTGGAGGAACACCAGAGTCTCTGGCCTCAATGTGGAAAAGAAACTCCTTCTCAATCTCATGGTCAAACGTCTTCAGAGCATAGAGTTTACCATTCTCTGGGCTAATGGAAACAGCATGGACATGGAGGTGTTGGCTATTTCCCTCTCTATGATGAAATACACTAGATACTGGTTTTCATGGAGGTCTGGGTCGTAAGCAGTAAGAGTATCTAGCAAGGCTCCAGGAGCATTATTCTCCATCACACGTATGGTATAGAAAGACTGAGGAAACTGGGGGACATTATCATTAACATCCAGTAGCTCTAAGGTCATGGTTTCATTATCAGATAATGGAGGAGAACCTCTGTCTGTAACTGTAAATGTTATTTCATATTCTGGAACCTTCTCACGGTCCAAAGGTTCTGATATTAACAATTCAAAGTAATTATCAGAGGATTCTCGAAGTATAAATGGCATAGAAGCAGGAATCGTTAGGTCAACAAAGCCATTATCACCTGAATCCTTATCGCTTACACTTATAACTGCTATTACTGTGTCTATGGGAGCATTTTCCTTAATTGGACTTTGGAAAGACTTTATAGAGATTTCTGGGTGGTTATCATTCATATCTGTTACTAATATTGTCACTTTACACTGACCAGTCAAAGGATTAGTGGCTTTTATCTGTGGCAATAATCTCCATATCATATATTTTGAAGTCCTCATAGTTAATCATCTCCTTGACTCGAACTTCACCTGAATCTGGATTCAAACTGAACATATTTTGCGCTTTCTCTGATGTATACAGACTATAAGAGTACATTATTTCTGAGTTGGAACCTTCGTCTCGATCGGTGGCGTTCATCTTGATCACTAAACTTCCAATCGGTGAGTTTTCCATCAACTCTATTTTGTAGTTTTCCTTGTCAAATGACGGGGCGTTGTCGTTGACGTCCAGGACGCGAACAACGATATTGGCCGTTCCAGAGCGCGCAGGGACACCGCCGTCCACCGCAGTCAGCACCAGACGATGAACGGCTTTGGCCTCTCGATCCAAAGTCTTTTTAAGAATCAGGTCCGCAAACTGGGACCCATCTCTCCCCGTTTGAATTTCAATCGCGAAATGTTCACTCGAGCTCAAGCGGTAATCCTTAAGGGAATTCGCCCCCACGTCAGCGTCAACGGCGTTATTCAAAGAAAACCGTTCACCCATCGGACTGGATTCAGATATGTCCAAATGCATGGTTTCCCGTCGAAAATGAGGTGCATTGTCGTTAATATCCAATATTTCTACCTCGATATTAAACATACGTATGGGGTCTTCGATCGCTGCATCCAATTTAAGAAAACACGATGTAGTTGTTCTTGATGGGCACAAAAATTCCCTATCAATCTTTTCCAAAATGAAAAGCTCGCCCGTATCCTTATTGATATCGATATACTTTTTGTTGGCCACCGCATCTATTCGCATTTTCCTCTTGTAGAGCGTTCTGACATCTAACCCCAAATCAGAAGCCAAACTGGCAACTACTGCGTGTTCCTCCATTTCCTCAGGGATGGAATAATGCGTAACAGCAGAGGCCATGTCCATTGTGGCAGCCAGAAGCATAAACGGTGACACGTACCGTAACCAAAATGACTGAATATCATGGCGCGCCATGGTAATCAGATACGTTATATGACTCTTCAAGTGAGAGACCCTAATTACCGTCTTGTTGCGAACCACGTCGTCCAACCTTTAAGAACACTCCTGAACATCCAAGGTATCCAAATGAAACCAACCCACAGAATATACCCCTACCTGCTCACAGGAAATGGTCACAACGATGATGACATCATCGATGCATATTTGTATGCGAGCAACGTGACACGTGGGTCTTGTGCGTACCGGGAGAGGGGAGAAGGAGAATGTGGATTGACAGAGACCTTGCCTATATAAAGTCACGATAGCACATAGCCTACATCCACTGCGATATGGGTTGTATCTTCAAAATCTGTAAATACCACTACCACGACATATATAGCTGGACTGCAAACCCTACATTGTGTGTGTGTGTGTGTGTGTGTGTGTGTGTGTGTGTGTGTGTGTGTGTGTGTGTGTGTGTGTGTGTGTGTGTGTGTGTGTGTGTGTGTGTGTGTGTGTGTGTGTGTGTGTGTGTGTGTGTGTGTGTGTGTGTGAGAGAGAGTTTCAGTGTATGCGTGTGTGTGCGTCTGTGTCTGTATGTGTGAGAGAGAGTTTCAGTGTGTGTGTGTGTGTGTGTGTGTGTGTGTGTGTGTGTGTGTGTGTGTTTTTGTGTGGTGTGTTTGTGTGCGTTCAGATGACATTATTGGTCAATCAAGAGCCTGTGTGTTCTTCACTCTCTCATCCCTTTCTTTTCTGCTGTTTCATGTTATAGCTAATGTTCATATTACTTTTTGGAAGACACCACTTCCTAAACCCACTGAGGGATGGGGTGAGTAAGGAAAGTTAGTTGGATTCCTTTCAAGGAAAAGGAAAAGCTAACGTCTGGAAGACGAGCAGCAGACAACAGACAGCAGTCACACAGGTTCTCCAGAGCCGCCAGGACCCTGACAGAACTCAGGAATAGGTAAGAGCACACATTACCAGTGTGGGGGGTGGGGTTGTAAACCCTCAAAAAACATCATACCACGGTTGTGACTTCTTTACTACACGGCACGTTGACTACAAATGATTTCTGAAATTCCGAAAAACATCTTCATGTGTAAACATTTGAAGGTGACAGTAAAAACATTAAATTAAAGTACATGTAAATGATAAGGCGTTATAACCAAAGTAGAAAAATGCTGTTTTATTTCAATGGAAGGCTTAGAGACCTGTGTGTGTTTTCAATAATAACATGCTTATATAGTAAATCCATTTTCAAGGTGAAACACTCAGCCTATGTCCCAGGCTCTGCTTGGTTCATGGCTTCACTAGCAGCGTGTGATTCTCCACATCAGAAAGCAGCACTGCACTTATGGTTCAAATAACCTCGACACTTCACACCCCTCTACAGGTGTCTCCCCATGATCCCTGTAGCCACCTGTGACAAGCTAAAATCCATAGGGTTGTTAATATAATGTGCAACCAACCTCCAACCACTATTCAGTCACTACCTTCAGAGGATCACTTATAGGTGCAGGCCAGCACTTCACCTCCGTCACGTCAGGGGACTGATTCACAATGCAGACCTTTTTCTTATAAAGACCATCGTAACACCCATCTCTCCCTGGATCACCTCGTCCACTGACACGTATTCTTTATGATAGCGCTTGTGTAGAATTGAGAACCTATACGCGATACACTGGCAACTACGGAACTGTCTACCTCAGCAAACCACATAGATAGTCTGCCCATTCGTTGTTTTAGATACTGGATTGTGATTAAATGCTGTGTAGTTGATCTGATGATTGTCTGATATGATAGCAATCCGCCTTACAATTCCCTTTGGATGAAAAGTATTTGGAAAATGACTGCTTTAAAATTTACATTGTTTTGGTCACGTTTTCTTACGAACAAGGCAAGTATGTACACAGCAACTGAGGTAAGGTGTTACTAAATGTAGGAAAAGACCACAGGGTGGAATCAAAGCTTCTTACATATAAGCACACTACCTGGTTGAGCCACCAAACCAAAGTTCATTAGATGTTACAAAGAACAGAGACTATATAAGCAATTAGGAGGACTCTCACCTGCAGGGTGGAGAGTAAATAGATGAACTTTAAAGATGAAATGGATAACATATAATTATATAAGGAGCCAAAGTATGTATTAGAATTCACCAGATGAACACATTGTTTGCCGCAGTCCTCACCTGCAGCGTGGAGGGTGCTGAGCCGCTCGTCTCTGTGAGGCCAGTGCTCCGTGGTAAACTGGACACTATGTACCTGGAGCCCTTTGGCGCCGGCTGTCTAACCACCAGCTTTCCTTTCCTGGTCTCCGCTAGAAACATGCTGTACCAGTAGGCATCGTTGGACACCAGAGTGGAATCTGCAAAAGAGTTCCTCTCACTGACCACACTGTTCCTGCAGGGAGGAGCAGCTTTGCTGGACTTGGGTTTCTGACACTTGAGAACGATGGTGACCAATATGGTGATCAACAAGAGAAAGGACACCGAGCCCAGGCCGATGACCAGATACAGATTTAAGTCTGAAAAGATGTCGTACTCTAGGGGCACTTCGGTCATGTCCGAGTAGGCCTTGACCGCGGTCTCCACTGTGGACAGCTTGATGGTAACGGTAGCAGAGAGAGCGGGCTCTCCGTTGTCCTTGGCAACCACAACAAGCCGTTGGAGACGGGGGTCTCTGTAACTGAACATTCTCATGGTCCGGATCTTCTCCGTTGTACCTGGTCCAGACTGAACATGGTGGCGTCCGTCACCTGTAAGAAACTGGTAGGTAATCCTTGAGTTCAACACAGAGTCGCCATCGATAGCAATCACCTTGGAAACCAGAGAGCCTTTGTCGGTGGATCTGTGGGATCTTCTCCTCCACCACTGAGCCGTGAGCGCGCCATGGGGACACTATAACTGGAGTGTTGTCATTCTGGTCCACAATAATGATGTGGACAGTCACATTACTGCTGAGTGGAGGAACACCAGAGTCTCTGGCCTCAATGTGGAAAAGAAACTCCTTTCTCAATCTCATGGTCAAACGGTCTTCAGAGCATAGAGTTTACCATTCCTCTGGGCTAATGGAGAACAGCGCATGGACATGGGAGGTGTTGGCTATCTCCCTCTCTATGATGAAATACACTAGATACTGGTTTTCATGGAGGTCTGGGTCGTAAGCAGTAAGAGTGTCTAACAAGGCCTCCAGGAGCATTATTTCTCCACCACACGTATGGTATTAGAACGACTGAGGGGAACTGGGGGACATTATCATTAACATCCAGTAGCTCTAAGGTCATGGTTTCATTATCAGATAATGGAGGAGAACCTCTGTCTGTAACTGTGAACGTGATGTCATATTCTGAAACCTTCTCTCGGTCTAAAGGTTCTGAAACAACAAGCTCAAAATAATTATCAGAAGATTCCCTTAATTTGAAGGGCATATTTTCAGGAATCCGGATGTCAATGACTCCATTATCCCCTGAGTCTTTATCACTTACACTCAACACACCTATGACTGTGTCAACTGCTA
Source organism: Melanogrammus aeglefinus (assembly GCA_900291075.1). Classification (NCBI taxonomy): domain Eukaryota; kingdom Metazoa; phylum Chordata; class Actinopteri; order Gadiformes; family Gadidae; genus Melanogrammus; species Melanogrammus aeglefinus. Next base: position 28,035 of record OLKM01002112.1, read on the forward strand.
TGTTTTCCTTGACAGGACTTTGAAAGGACTTGATTGAAATCCCAGGATGGTTGTCATTCATGTCCTCCACTACTACCGTTACTTTGCATTGCCCTGATAAGGCCGGCACACCTTTATCAGTTGCTATCACTTCCATATCGTAAAGCTTAAAATCCTCGTAGTTCAGTACTCCTTTCACTGTTATCTCTCCCGTGCGAGGGTTGACATTTGAATGTTGTGTTGTGGGTCATTTCTGAAAGTATACAAACCTATACATGTATTCTAATTTCTGCATTAGATCCATCATCTAAGTCTGTTGAATTAGGTTTAAGCGCAAGGCTTCCGATTGGAGAGTTTTCCATTATTTTAATTGTATAGTGCTCTTTGTCAAACTGCGGGGCGTTGTCATTAGTGTCCAACACCCGCACCGTAATGCTCGCTGTGCCGGTGCGCGACGGTGTCCCGCCATCTACAGCTGTTAGAATTAGATTATGAACGGCCTGCTGTTCACGGTCCAGCGCCTTTTTAAGAATTAGATCAGCGAACTTTGCACCATCTCTTCCCGTTTGTATTTCGATATCGAAATGGTCGCTAGTGCTCAAATGATATGTTTTCACGGAGTTCGAACCAACATCCGGATCAACTGCATTGTTGACAGAGAATCGTTCTCCGGCCTGAGTTGCCTCTGAAATGTCCAATTCATTAGCGTCTCTCCTAAAATGAGGGGTATTATCATTTATATCGATTATCTCTACTTCAATAAAGAATATACGTTTCGGATTTTCTACAATGGCTTCCAATCGTAAGAAACACGTTGAGGTTTTTGACGTGCAAAGATATTCCCGGTCTATCCTCTCAACAATATATAGGTCCCCGGTCTCTTTGTTCACCTCCAGATATTTCCTGTTCGCTACGATTTCGAGTCGAATCATCCGTTCCGAAAAGCATCTTAACGTCGAGGCCCAGATCAGAAGCCAAATTAGCGACCACTGAACCTTCCTCCATTTCCTCGTCTATTGAATAGTGAGTCACTGCATCTGCTGATTTCCATGAAGCAAAGAAAATACAAATCAACACATACCGAGTCCAGCTCTTGATATAACATTTCGCCTCCATCGTTTTAGCTATCTGTTTATCTCCTTTAACCTTTGCACATTGGCCCATAGTAGCGATGTCCTCGTTCATGCAACGTAAAACGTTTAAAATAATCCTCCAATCTAAGCTAAAGATCTTGCGCAAAACAACCACATTTTCCACATCCAAATTATAGCACCGGGAGCTGTTCACTTGCGCAACTCGTCGCGTCCACTCTAGTGCAGTGGTGAGAGTGACCTCGTAAGACGTGTTCAAATGGTGAACAGCGACTCTGTATGCAAGGAATACGCATGTAGGCCTACATATCACAGCTTTCACTGGAAATCGCTTTTTGATTATTGTATTAAAAAATCACTGAACTTAATTTCGAAGAAAACATTTCCCATTCATTCATCCAACAAGGCTAAGGAATAATATTTTCAACAAATTACAGCTTGCTAATTTAAATTTAATACATTATTAATTGTACAAACTAGTTTCGATTTGTGGGATTTTAATTTAGTATTGTGCAAAATTAATATTTAGTTGCATTGTGTTCGCACACGTCATGATGAAGCATGCATGCAATTCAATTAAATAGATGAACTTCAAAAATGAAATGAATAGCATGTTTTGAAGAGCTAGAAATCCCCAGATGAACACATAAATTGTTTGTGCAGTCCTCACCTGCAGCGTGGAGGGTGCTGAGCCGCTCGTCTCTGTGAGGCCAGTGCTCCGTGGTAAACTGGACACTATGTACCTGGAGCCCTTTGGCGCCGGCTGTCTAACCACCAGCTTTCCTTTCCTGGTCTCCGCTAGAAACATGCTGTACCAGTAGGCATCGTTGGACACCAGAAGTGGAATCTGCAAAAGAGTTCCTCTCACTGGACCACATGTTCCTGCAGGGAGGAGCAGCTTTGGCTGGACTTGGGTTTCTGACACTTGAGAAACGATGGTGTGACCAATATGGTGATCAACAAGAGAAAGGACAACCGAGCCCAGGCCGATGACCCAGATACAGGATTTAAGTCTGAAAAAGATGTCGTACTACTCTAGGGGCACTTCAGTCATGTCCGAGTAGGCCTTGAACCGGCGGTCTCCACTGTGGACAGCTTGATGGTAACGGTAGCAGACGAGAGGCGGGTCTCTCCGTTGTCCTTGCAACACAACACAAAAGCCGTTGGAGGACGGGGACTCTCTGTAACTGAACATCTCATGGTCCGGATATCTCTCCATTGACTCGTCCAGATCCGAACATGGTGTGCGTCCCGGTCACCTGTAGAAAACTGGTAGGTAATCCTTGAGTTACACACAGAGTCGCCGTCGATAGCAATCACCTTGGAAACCAGAGAGCCTTTGTCGGTGGATCTGGGGATCTTCTCCTCCACCACTGAGCCGTGAGCGCGCCATGGGGACACTATAACTGGAGTGTTGTCATTCTGGTCCACAATAATGATGTGGACAGTCACATTACTGCTGAGTGGAGGAACACCAGAGTCTCTGGCCTCAATGTGGAAAAGAAACTCCTTCTCAATCTCATGGTCAAACGTCTTCAGAGCATAGAGTTTACCATTCTCTGGGCTAATGGAGAACAGCATGGACATGGAGGTGTTGGCTATCTCCCTCTCTATGATGAAATACACTAGATACTGGTTTTCATGGAGGTCTGGGTCGTAAGCAGTAAGAGTATCTAGCAAGGCTCCAGGAGCATTATTCTCCATCACACGTATGGTATAGAAAGACTGAGGGAACTGGGGGACATTATCATTAACATCCAGTAGCTCTAAGGTCATGGTTTCATTATCAGATAATGGAGGAGAACCTCTGTCTGTAACTGTGAACGTAATATCATATTCTGGAACATTCTCCCGGTCTAATGGTTCTGAAATAACAAGCTCAAAATAATTATCAGAAGATTCCCTTAATTTGAAAGGCATATTTTCAGGAATCCGGATGTCAACGACTCCATTGTCCCCTGAGTCTTTATCACTAACGCTCACCACAGCTATGACTGTGTCTACTTCTATGTTTTCCTTGACAGGACTTTGAAAGGACTTGATTGAAATCCCAGGATGGTTGTCATTCATGTCCTCCACCACAACCGTTACTTTGCATTGCCCTGATAAGGCCGGCACACCTTTATCAGTTGCTATCAATTCCATGTCATAAAGCTTAAAATCCTCGTAGTTCAATACTCCTTTCACTGTTATCTCGCCCGTGTGAGGGTTTATATTGAATGTGTTTTGGGTCATTTCTGAAGTATACAAACTATACATGTATTCTACTTCTGCATTAGATCCATCATCTAAGTCCGTTGCATTAAGATGGAGCGCTAGGCTTCCAATTGGAGAGTTTTCCATTATTTTTATTGTATATTGCTCTTTGTCAAACTGCGGGGCGTTGTCATTAGTGTCTAACACCCGCACCGTAATGCTCGCTGTGCCGGTGCGCGAAGGTGTCCCGCCGTCGACAGCGATGAGAAGTAGATTATGAACGGCCTGCTGCTCACGGTCCAGTACCTTTTTAAGAATTAGATCAGCGAACTTTGAACCATCTCTTCCCGTTTGAATTTCAATATCAAAATGTTCACTGGTGCTTAACTGATATGTTTTCACGGAGTTCGAACCAACATCCGGATCAACTGCATTGTTGACGGAAAATCGTTCGCCTGCCTGAGTTGCCTCTGAAATGTCCAATTCATTTGCGTCTCTCCTAAAATGAGGGGTATTATCATTTATATCCATTATTTCTACTTCAATAAAGAAAATGCGTTTTGGGTTTTCAACAATTGCTTCTAATTTCAAAAAACAAGATGTCGATGTTTTTGATGTGCAAAGATATTCCCGGTCTATTCTCTCGACAATATACAAGTCCCCAGTCTCTTTGTTCACGTCCAGATATTTCCTGTTCGCTACGACTTCGAGTCGAATCATCCGTTTGGAAAGCATCTTAACGTCGAGGCCCAGATCAGAAGCCAAATTAGCTACCACTGAACCTTCCTCCATTTCCTCGTCCATTGAATAATGAGTCACTGCATCTGCTGGTTTCCATGCAGCAAAGAAAATACAAATCAACACATACCGAGTCCAGCTCTTGACATTACATTTCGGCTCCATCGTTTTAGGGATCTGTTTGTCTCTTATAACCTTGGCACATTGGCCAAGCGAAGCGATTTCCTCGTTTATAAAATGTAATACGCACAAAATAATCCTCCAATCTAAGCCACAGATTTTGCACCAAACAACCAAATTGTCCACATCCAAATGCTAGGACCGGGAGCAGTTCCCTTGCGCAGCTCGTCCCGTCCACTCTGAGGAAGTGTAGCGGTGACTCTGACCTCATAAGTCGTGTTCAAATGGTGAACAGCGGCTCTATATGCAAGGAACACGCATGTACATCCTCACAGATTCTACCATAAATCTCTTTTTGGTGAATGTATTCAACAAAACGTTACTTAATTTCGAAGACATAATATCCCATACATTCATTGAACTAAGCTAAGGAATATAATGGTAATTTCAGCAAGTAAGCCTAATCTCTTGGTAATGTAATTGTTGTTATATTATATATTGTAAAATGAAATTTATTTAGGTGTATATTATTTAGTATTAAAAAAGAATTAAGTTGCATGGTGAATGCACACGTGACACGTCGTGATAAAGCATGAATGCAATTCAGTAACAAATTCAATGGAAATAATGGATGAAAGAGCTACTATTTCCCATAAATTCGTTCAACTAAGCAAACGTAAATAATGAGTATCAGCAAACAATTGTTTGTTAAATAATATAGCATATATTTAACAGTGCTGAGGCGTTTCCTTTAGTGCCACTTATTCTGAATTACTAAAACGGTAGCGTTTTGCATGTCCACATATACTACGAGGATAGATAAATACCATTCAATGAAATTCATCAATTTGAAAAACAAAATTGATGAAATGGTTTAAAGAGCCAGAACATATGTTAGAAATCCCGAGATGCAGACATGAATTGTTTGCCACAGTCCTCACCTGCAGCGTGGAGGGTGCTGAGCCGCTCGTCTCTGTGAGGCCAGTGCTCCGTGGTAAACTGGACACTATGTACCTGGAGCCCTTTGGCGCCGGCTGTCTAACCACCAGCTTTCCTTTCCTGGTCTCCGCTAGAAACATGCTGTACCAGTAGGCATCGTTGGACACCAGAGTGGAATCTGCAAAAGAGTTCCTCTCACTGACCACCACTGTTTCCTGCAAGGGAGGAGCAGCTTTGCTGGACTTGGGTTTCTGACACTTGAGAACGATGGTGACCAATATGGTGATCAACAAAAGAGAAAGGACACCGAGCCCAGGCCGATGACCAGATACAGATTTAAGTCTGAAAAAGATGTCGTACTCTAGGGGCACTTCGGTCATGTCCGAGTAGGCCTTGACCGCGGTCTCCACTGTGGACAGCTTGATGGTAACAGTGGCAGAGAGAGCGGGCTCTCCGTTGTCCTTGGCAACCACAACAAGCCGTTGGAGACGGGGATCTCTGTAACTGAACATTCTCATGGTCCGGATCTCTCCGTTGTACTGGTCCAGACTGAACATGGTGGCGTCCGTCACCTGTAGAAACTGGTAGGTAATCCTTGAGTTCAACACAGAGTCGCCGTCGATAGCAATCACCTTGGAAACCAGAGAGCCTTTGTCGGTGGATCTGGGGATCTTCTCCTCCACCACTGAGCCGTGAGCGCGCCATGGGACACTATAACTGGAGTGGTTGTCATTCTGGTCCACAATAAATGATGTGGACAGTCACATTACTGCTGAGTGGAGGAGAACACCAGAGTCTCTGGCCTCAATGTGGAAAAGAAACTCCTTCTCAATCTCATGGTCAAACGTCTTCAGAGCATAGAGTTTACCATTCTCTGGGCTAATGGAGAACAGCATGGACATGGAGGTGTTGGCTATCTCCCTCTCTACGATGAAATACACTAGGTACTGTGTTTTCATGGAGGTCTGGGTCGTAAGCAGTAGAGAGTAATCTAGCAAGGCTCCAGGAGCATTATTCTCCATCACACGTATGGTATAGAAAGACTGAGGGAACTGGGGGACATTATCATTAACATCCAGTAGCTCTAAGGTCATGGTTTCATTATCAGATAATGGAGGAGATCCTCTGTCTGTAACTGTAAATGTTATTTCATATTCAGGAGCTTTTTCTCTGTCCAGCGATTCAGAGACAACTAACTCAAAAAAATTTCCAGACGATTCCTTTAGTTTAAACGGTAAATTTGCTGGAATTGTAAGATCAATTTGACCATTATCACCAGAATCCTTATCACTGATACTAACAACTGCTATTACAGTGCCTACTTCAGCATTCTCCTTGATGGGACTCTGAAAGGATTTAATTGATATTTCTGGGTGATTGTCGTTCATGTCCTCAACTAAAATCCTTATTTTGCACTGTCCTGATAAGGCGTTTGCCCCTTTATCCATGGCTATGATTTCCATGTCATAAATCCTGAAATCTTCATAGTTTAACATGCCTTTTACAGTGAGCTCTCCGTTAGATGGATTTATATTAAACATGTCTTGGGTTTTCTCTGAGGTGTAGAGACTATATGAGTACGTAATGTCAGCGTTTGAACCCTCGTCTAAGTCTGTTGCATTCAGTTGAACGACAAGGCTTCCAATCGGAGAGTTTTCCATGACCTTTATGTTATATTCCTCCTTGTTGAAGGTAGGAGTGTTGTCGTTAATGTCCAGGACATGAACAATCACGCTGGCAGTACCGGAGCGGGTCGGTGTACCGCCGTCAACCGCGCTGAGAACTAAATGATGAACGGCCTGCTTCTCTCGGTCCAAAGCCTTTTTCAAGATTAATTCAGCAAACTTTGACCCATCCCTCCCAGTTTGTATTTCGATATTAAAATATTCGCTTTCACTTAAATAGTACGTTTTGACTGAGTTCGTTCCAACATCGGGGTCTACTGCATTACTCAGGGAAAACCTTTCCCCTGCTGACGTCGACTCGGCTATGTCCAAACGTATTGAGTCTCGTCGGAATTGTGGGGCATTGTCGTTTATATCTAAAATTTCCAATTCAATATTAAATATACGTACTGGATTTTCAAGTATGATCTCTAGCTTCAGATAGCATGAAAATGAAGACTTTGTAGTGCAAATATGTTCCCTGTCGATTTTCTCTACAATATACAGTTCGCCCGTCTCTTTGTTCACATCCAAATATTTCTTGTTCGCCACAATATCCAGGCGCATCTTTCTTTCACTGAGCGTTTCCACATCCAAGTCCAGATCTGCGGCCAGATTGGCAACAACGGATCCTTCTTTCAATTCTTCCGGAATGGCATAATGCGTTACACAAGATGACATTTGCAGAAAAGTGATGAAAACAAAGACGCTCCGGACGTACATTTTTCTAAGCCGTTGTGTATCTGAATCCATTGTGTAATAATCCATTTGTCCCGATACAATGTCTACATATGTTTAATTGCCAATGTCCCAAAGGTATCAGTCGTTTTGGTATGTTTCTAAATTGCACTATAAGGATAAAAAATCAAAAATTCGTATCGGCCTAGGTCAATATTTCGCAGAATAGCCTACACCCTCTTTCTCTCAGACATCCAGGCTGACTACACAGAAACGACTACTGACACCCGATAGTTTAAACGAGGGAACAGCGCCACACTACGGCTGAATTGAAAATCAAACACAGGGCAAAGCATATCCTGGTAACATTTTTTTTTGCATCTTTAAAATGTGATTATCTGAAACATCAAATAACGACGAGGTCCAGATAAAAAGCCACATTAGTGACCACCGTCCAGCAAACCGTTCGTCATTTCCTCATCTCTTGAATAGTGAGTCAATGCATCTGCTGATTTTACATTGATTAGTATATTCAAGAAAACCTCACTTGTTTTCAAAGTCACACTTTCCCAGTTATTTGTCCACGAACAGAAGGGGAATAATTATTATCAATAAAAAATGGTTTGTTCAAATAATAGTGCATGTAGCCTAACTGTACTTTGTCTTTCTCTGCCACTTATTATGAATTAGTGAAATAAAGTTACGTTTTTCATGTAGCCTACACATGTCACAAAGATGGATAAAAAAATTAAATCATATCGATTAATTTCAAAACCAAAATGGATTAATCTTTTTAAAGAGCTTGAACATATGTTAGAAATCCCCAGATGAACTCATGAATTGTTTGTGCAGTCCTCACCTGCAGCGTGGAGGGTGCTGAGCCGCTCGTCTCTGTGAGGCCAGTGCTCCGTGGTAAACTGGACACTATGTACCTGGAGCCCTTTGGCGCCGGCTGTTTAACCACCAGCTTTCCTTTCCTGGTCTCCGCTAGAAACATGCTGTACCAGTAGGCATCGTTGGACACCAGAGTGGAATCTGCAAAAGAGTTCCTCTCACTGACCACACTGTTCCTGCAGGGAGGAGCAGCTTTGCTGGACTTGGGTTTCTGACACTTGAGAACGATGGTGACCAATATGGTGATCAACAAGAGAAAGGACACCGAGCCCAGGCCGATGACCAGATACAGATTTAAGTCTGAAAAGATGTCGTACTCTAGGGGCACTTCGGTCATGTCCGAGTAGGCCTTGACCGCGGTCTCCACTGTGGACAGCTTGATGGTAACGGTAGCAGAGAGAGCGGGCTCTCCGTTGTCCTTGGCAACCACAACAAGCCGTTGGAGACGGGGATCTCTGTAACTGAACATTCTCATGGTCCGGATCTCTCCGTTGTACTGGTCCAGACTGAACATTGGTGGCGTCCGTCACCTGTAGAAACTGGTAGGTAAATCCTTGAGTTCAACACAGAGTCGCCCGTCGATAGCAATCACCTTGGAAACCAGAGAGCCTTTGTCGGGTGGATCTGGGGATCTTCTCCTCCCCACCACTGAGCCGTGAGCGCGGCCAAGGGGACACTATAACTGGAGTGTTGTCATTCTGGTCCACAATAATGATGCGGACAGTCACATTACTGCTGAGTGGAGGAACACCAGAGAGTCTCTGGCCTCAATGTGGAAAAGAAAACTCCCTTCTCAATCTCATGGTCAAACGTCTTCAGAGCATAGAGTTTACCATTCTCTGGGCTAATGGAGAACAGCATGGACATGGAGGTGTTGGCTATCTCCCTCTCTACGATGAAATACACTAGATACTGGTTTTCATGGAGGTCTGGGTCGTAGGCAGTAAGAGTATCTAGCAAGGCTCCAGGAGCATTATTCTCCACCACACGTATGGTATAGAAAGACTGAGGGAACTGGGGGACATTATCATTAACATCCAGTAGCTCTAAGGTCATGGTTTCATTATCAGATAATGGAGGAGAACCTCTGTCTGTAACTGTGAACTTGATGTCATATTCTGAAACCTTCTCTCGGTCTAATGGTTCTGAAACAACAAGCTCAAAATAATTATCAGAAGATTCCCTTAATTTGAAGGGCATATTTTCAGGAATCCGGATGTCAATGACTCCATTATCCCCTGAGTCTTTATCACTCACGCTCACCACACCTATGACGGTGTCTACTTCTATGTTTTCCTTGACAGGACTTTGAAAGGACTTGAATGAAATCACAGGATGGTTGTCATTCATGTCCTCCACTACTACCGTTACTTTGCATTGCCCTGATAAGGCCGGCACACCTTTATCAGTTGCTATCACTTCCATGTCATAAAGCTTAAAATCCTCGTAGTTCAGTACTCCTTTCACTGTTATCTCTCCCGTGCGAGGGTTGACATTGAATGTGTTTTGGGTCATTTCTGAAGTATACAAACTATACATGTATGCTATTTCTGCATTAGATCCATCATCTAAGTCTGTTGAATTAGGTTTAAGTGCAAGGCTTCCGATTGGAGAGTTTTCCATTATTTTAATTGTATAGTGCTCTTTGTCAAACTGCGGGGCGTTGTCATTAGTGTCCAACACCCGCACCGTAATGCTCGCTGTGCCGGTGCGCGACGGTGTCCCTCCATCTACAGCGGTGAGAAGTAGATTATGAACGGCCTGCTGTTCACGGTCCAGCGCCTTTTTAAGAATTAGATCAGCGAACTTTGCACCATCTCTTCCCTTTTGAATTTCGATATCGAAATGGTCGCTAGTGCTCAAATGATATGTTTTCACGGAGTTCGAACCAACATCCGGATCAACTGCATTGTTGACAGAGAATCGTTCTCCGGCCTGAGTGGCCTCTGAAATGTCCAATTCATTAGCGTCTCTCCTAAAATGAGGGGTATTATCATTTATATCGATTATCTCTACTTCAATAAAGAATATACGTTTCGGATTTTCTACAATGGCTTCCAATCGTAAGAAACACGTTGAGGTTTTTGACGTGCAAAGATATTCCCGGTCTATCCTCTCAACAATATATAGGTCCCCGGTCTCTTTGTTCACCTCCAGATATTTCCTGTTCGCTACGATTTCGAGTCGAATCATCCGTTCCGAAAGCATCTTAACATCGAGGCCCAGATCAGAAGCCAAATTAGCGACCACTGAACCTTCCAGCATTTCCTCCTCTATTGAATAGTTAGTCACTGCATCTGCTGATTTCCATGAAGCAAAGAAAATACAAATCAACACATACCGAGTCCAGCTCTTGATATAACATTGCGACTCCATCGTTTTAGCTATCTATATATCTCCTTTAACCTTTGCACATTGGCCCATAGAAGCGATGTCCTCGTTTATACAACGTAAATCGTGCAAAATAATCCTCCAATCTAAGCTAAAGATCTTGCACAAAACAACCGCATTGTCCACATCGAAATTATAGCACCGAGAGCTGTTCACTTGCGCAACTCGTCCCGTCCACTCTGAGGAAGTGCAGTGGTGACAGTGACCTCGTAAGACGTGTTCAAGTGGCGAACAGCGGCTCTGTATGCAAGGAATAGCATGTACATCCTCACAGCTTTTATTGGAAATCGTTTTTTGATTATTGTATTACAAAATAACTGAACTTAATTTCGAAGAAAACATTTCCCATTCATTCATCCAACAAGGCTAAGGAATAATATTTTCAACAAATAACAGCTTGCTAATTTAATTAATACATTATTAATTGTACAAACTAGTTTCGATTTGTGGATTTTATTTAGCATTGCAAAATTATTTAGTTGCATTGTGTTCGCACACGTCATGATGAAGCATGAATGCAATTCAATTAAATAGATGAACTTCAAAAATGAAATGAATAGAATGTTTTGAAGGGCTAGAAATCCCCAGATGAACACATGAATTGTTTGTGCAGTCCTCACCTGCAGCGTGGAGGGTGCTGAGCCGCTCGTCTCTGTGAGGCCAGTGCTCCGTGGTAAACTGGACACTATGTACCTGGAGCCCTTTGGCGCCGGCTGTCTAACCACCAGCTTTCCTTTCCTGGTCTCCGCTAGAAACATGCCTGTTACCAGTAGGCATCGTTGGACACCAGAGTGGAATCTGCAAAAAGAGTTCCTCTCACTGACCACCACTGTTCCTGCAGGGAGGAGCAGCTTTGCTGGACTTGGGTTTCTGACACTTGAGAACGATGGTGACCAATATGGTGATCAACAAGAGAAAGGACACCGAGCCCAGGCCGATGACCAGATACAGATTTAAGTCTGAAAAGATGTCGTACTCTAGGGGCACTTCGGTCATGTCCGAGTAGGCCTTGACCGCGGTCTCCACTGTGGACAGCTTGATGGTAACGGTAGCAGAGAGAGCGGGCTCTCCGTTGTCCTTGGCAACCACAACAAGCCGTTGGAGACGGGGATCTCTGTAACTGAACATTCTCATGGTCCGGATCTCTCCGTTGTACTGGTCCAGACTGAACATGGTGGCGTCCGTCACCTGTAGAAACTGGTAGGTAATCCTTGAGTTCAACACAGAGTCGCCGTCGATAGCAATCACCTTGGAAACCAGAGAGCCTTTGTCGGTGGATCTGGGGATCTTCTCCTCCACCACTGAGCCGTGAGCGCGCCATGGGGACACTATAACTGGAGTGTTGTCATTCTGGTCCACAATAATGATGTGGACAGTCACATTACTGCTGAGTGGAGGAACACCAGAGTCTCTGGCCTCAATGTGGAAAAGAAACTCCTTCTCAATCTCATGGTCAAACGTCTTCAGAGCATAGAGTTGACCATTCTCTGGGCTAATGGAGAACAGCATGGACATGGAGGTGTTGGCTATCTCCCTCTCTATGATGAAATACACTAGATACTGGTTTTCATGGAGGTCTGGGTCGTAGGCAGTAAGAGTATCTAGCAAGGCTCCAGGAGCATTATTCTCCATCACACGTATGGTATAGAAAGACTGAGGGAACTGGGGGACATTATCATTAACATCCAGTAGCTCTAAGGTCATGGTTTCATTATCAGATAATGGAGGAGAACCTCTGTCTGTAACTGTAAATGTTATTTCATATTCAGGAGCTTTTTCTCTGTCCAGCGATTCAGAAACAACTAACTCAAAGAAATTGCCTGACGATTCCTTTAGTTTAAACGGTAAATTGGCTGGGATTGTAAGATCAATTTCACCATTATCACCGGAATCCTTATCACTGATACTAACAACTGCTATTACAGTGCCCAATTCAGCATTCTCCTTGATGGGACTCTGAAAGGATTTAATAGATATCTCTGGGTGATTGTCGTTCATGTCTTCGACTAAAATTCTTATTTTGCACTGTCCTGATAAAGCGTTTGCCCCTTTATCCATGGCTATGATTTCCATATCATAAATCCTGAAATCCTCATAGTTTGAACATGCCTTTACAGTAACTTCCATGGCTATGATTTCCATATCATAAATCCTGAAATCCTCATAGTTTAACATGCCTTTCACAGTAAGCTCTCCGTTTGATGGATTTATATTAAACATTTCTTGCGTTTTCTCTGAGGTGTATAGACTATACGAGTACGTTATGTCAGCGTTTGAACCCTCGTCTGAGTCTGTAGCATTCAGCTGAAGGACGAGGCTTCCAATCGGAGAGTTTTCCATAACCTTTATGTTATATTCCTCCTTGTCGAAGGTAGGAGTGTTGTCGTTAATGTCCAGGACATGAACAATCACGCTGGCAGTACCGGAGCGGGTCGGTGTACCGCCGTCAACCGCGCTGAGAACTAAATGATGAACGGCCTGCTTCTCTCGGTCCAAAGCCTTTTTCAAGATTAAGTCAGCAAACTTTGATCCGTCTCTCCCAGTTTGTACTTCGATATTAAAATGTTCGCTTTCACTTAAATAGTACGTTTTAACTGAGTTCGTTCCAATATCGGGGTCTACTGCATTACTCAGGGAAAACCTTTCCCCTGCTGACGTCGACTCGGCTATGTCCAAATGTATTGCGTCTCGTCGGAATTGAGGTGCATTGTCGTTCATATCTAAAATTTCCAATTCAATATTAAATATTCGTAAGGGATTTTCAAGTATGACCTCTAGCTTCAAATAACAAGAACTAGTCGATTTTGTGTTGCAAATATGTTCCCTGTCAATTTTCTCCACAATATACAGCTCGCCAGTCTCTTTGTTCACATCCAAATATTTTTTGTTCGCCACAATATCCAGGCGCATCTTTCTTTTACTGAGCGTTTCCACATCCAAGTCCAGATCTGCGGCCAGATTGGCAACAACGGATCCTTCTTTCATTTCTTCAGGAATTGAATAATGCGATACGCCAGATGACAAGTGTAAAAGCGCGATTAAAACAATGGAGCTCCTGACGTACCATTTTCTTAGCCGTAGTGTATCTGAATCCATTGTGTGATAATCCTTTTTCCCGATACAATGTATATGCTTTTTAATTTCCAAGGTCCGAGATCCAACGTTTGTTTTGTTATATTTCTAAATTGTTGTATGGGGTCGAATCAAAAACGCGTGCAGGCCAATATTTCGCCGAATACACCCTCCTTCTCCCAGACATCCAGGCTGACTGTACATAAACGACTTCTGACACCCGAGTGTTTAAATGAGAGAACAGCACCACACTACGGCTGAATTACAAATCAAACACATGGCCAAGCCAATCCTGGTAACTTTTTCTGCATAGATTAGCCTACATGTGATTATCTGAAACAAAGAATAACTTTGAGGCCCAGATCAGAAGCCAAATTAGTGACCACTTTCCTCCATTCCCTCGTCTATTAAATAGTGAGTCACTGCATCTACGGATTTCAATGAAGCAAATAAAATACAAATCAACACATACTGAGACCAGGTCTTAATTTTAGATTTCCCCTCCATCGTTATAGGAAACAGATTATGTCCTGTAACCTTTGCACATTGGCTCATTGTTGCGATGGCGACTTTGATGCGTATACAAAATAATTCTCCAAACTAAGCCAGCGATTAGACACAAAACAACAGAACAGTCCACATTCAAATTCAAGCACCGGAAGCGGTTCACTTGCGCACTCTGAGGTAGTGCAATGGTGACTGTGACCTCATAATACGTTCAAATTGTGAACACCGACTCCTTTCGCAAGGAACACGCATATAAGTAAATCCTCACAGTTATTACTGTAAATCGTATTTGGATATATTTTCAACAAAACCTCACTTGATTTCAAAGTCACAATTTCCCAATGTTTCGTCCAACAAAGCAAAAAAAAATGATGATCATCAAGAAAAAATGGTTAGGTAAAAGAAGAGCGCATATTTAACAGTACTATATCGTTTACTATAGTGTCAGTTATTTTGAACAATTAAAAATGAACTTACGTTTTGCATAATCAGATGTCACAATGATGGATAAAACTATTCAATGAAATCGATACATTTCCAAATGAAAAGGATCAAATAGTTTGCAGAGAATATATGTTAGAATTCACCAGATGAACACATTGTTAGACGCAGTCCTCACCTGCAGCGTGGAGGGTGCTGAGCCGCTCGTCTCTGTGAGGCCAGTGCTCCGTGGTAAACTGGACACTATGTACCTGGAGCCCTTTGGCGCCGGCTGTCTAACCACCAGCTTTCCTTTCCTGGTCTCCGCTAGAAACATGCTGTACCAGTAGGCATCGTTGGACACCAGAGTGGAATCTGCAAAAGAGTTCCTCTCACTGACCACACTGTTCCTGCAGGGAGGAGCAGCTTTGCTGGACTTGGGTTTCTGACACTTGAGAACGATGGTGACCAATATGGTGATCAACAAGAGAAAGGACACCGAGCCCAGGCCGATGACCAGATACAGATTTAAGTCTGAAAAGATGTCGTACTCTAGGGGCACTTCGGTCATGTCCGAGTAGGCCTTGACCGCGGTCTCCACTGTGGACAGCTTGATGGTAACGGTAGCAGAGAGAGCGGGCTCTCCGTTGTCCTTGGCAACCACAACAAGCCGCTGGAGACGGGGATCTCTGTAACTGAACATTCTCATGGTCCGGATCTCTCCGTTGTACTGGTCCAGACTAAACAAGGTGGCGTCCGTCACCTGTAGAAACTGGTAGGTAATCCTTGAGTTCAACACAGAGTCGCCGTCGATAGCAATCACCTTGGAAACCAAAGAGCCTTTATCGGTAGATCTGGGGATCTTCTCCTCCACCACTGAGCCGTGGAGCGCGCCGCCATGGGGACACTATGACTGGAGTGTTGTCATTCTGGTCCACAATAATGATGTGGACAGTCACATTACTGCTGAGTGGAGGAACACCAGAGTCTCTGGCCTCAATGTGGAAAAGAAACTCCTTCTCAATCTCATGGTCAAACGTCTTCAGAGCATAGAGTTTACCATTCTCTGGGCTAATGGAGAACAGCATGGACATGGAGGTGTTGGCTATCTCCCTCTCTATGATGAAATACACTAGGTACTGGTTTTCATGGAGGTCTGGGTCGTAAGCAGTAAGAGTATCTAGCAAGGCTCCAGGAGCATTATTCTCCACCACACGTATGGTATAGAAAGACTGAGGGAACTGGGGGACATTATCATTAACATCCAGTAGCTCTAAGGTCATGGTTTCATCATCAGATAATGGAGGAGATCCTCTGTCTGTAACTGTAAATGTTATTTCATATTCAGGAGCTTTTTCTCTGTCCAGCGATTCAGAGACAACTAACTCAAAGAAATTGCCTGACGATTCCTTTAGTTTAAACGGTAAATTGGCTGGAATTGTAAGATCAATTTTACCATTATCACCGGAATCCTTATCACTGATACTAACAACAGCTATTACAGTGCCCAATTCAGCATTCTCCTTGATGGGACTCTGAAAGGATTTAATAGATATCTCTGGGTGATTGTCGTTCATGTCTTCGACTAAAATTCTTATTTTGCACTGTCCTGATAAAGCGTTTGCCCCTTTATCCATGGCTATGATTTCCAAATCATAAATCCTGAAATCCTCATAGTTTAACATGCCTGTTACAGTAAGCTCTCCGTTGGATGGATTTATATTAAACATTTCTTGGGTTTTCTCTGAGGTGTATAGACTATATGAGTACGTAATGTCAGCGTTTGAACCCTCGTCTAAGTCTGTTGCATTCAGTTGAACGACGAGGCTTCCAATCGGAGAGTTTTCCATAACCTTAATGTTATATTCCTCCTTGTCGAAGGTAGGAGTGTTGTCGTTAATGTCCAGGACATGAACAATCACGCTGGCAGTACCGGAGCGGGTCGGTGTACCGCCATCAACCGCGCTGAGAACTAAATGATGAATGGCTTGCTGCTCTCTGTCCAAAGCCTTTTTCAAGATTAATTCAGCAAACTTTGACCCATCTCTCCCAGTTTGCAATTCGATATTAAAATGTTCGCTTTCACTTAAATAGTACGTTTTGACTGAGTTCGTTCCAACATCGGGGTCTACTGCATTACTAAGGGAAAACCGTTCCCCTGCTGACGTCGACTCGGCTATGTCCAACCGTATTGAGTCTCGTCGGAATTGTGGGGCATTGTCGTTTATATCTAAAATTTCCAATTCAATATTAAATATCCGTACGGGATTTTCAAGGATGACCTCTAGTTTAAGATAGCACAGAATAGATGTTTTGGTTGGGCAGTGTTCCCTGTCGATTTTCTCCACAATATACAGCTCGCCCGTCTCTTTGTTCACGTCAAAATATTTTTTGTTCGCTACAATATCCAGGCGCATCTTTCTTTCACTCAGCGTTTCCACATCCAAGTCCAGATCTGCGGCCAAATTAGCAACAACGGAACCTTCTTTCAATTCTTCTGATATGGAATAATGAGTTACTGCATTTGATAATTGCCAAAGAGCGAACAAAAGTATTGCGTTCAAGACATACCTTTGTCTCATTGTTGTAGCCCTATTCGAATCCATTTCTTGAATCGAGGTAGGCCTATTACTTCAAAACAAAAACAATTTCCCCGTTTTAGCGTTTGTGTTCGTTGTTTGTCCAAACACAATGTAAGGAGTAATCACAATATGTTCCGTCTTTCTGCCAAACCTGCAAGCATCGCTCCGATCGAAGGGGCTGACAATTTGAAATTGCAAGGAGAGGCTACTCGGGCCCTTGAACGAGACCACAGCGCCACATGGCGTACTACATCAGCCACTTCACCCTCAATAAATACCTATCCCTGTAGTATAACAATATTATGAATTAAAAATAAATCAAGGATTTTTTTCTTTTTAATTAAATTGGATTAATATGAGTGGAATTTGAAAAGACTTGGCAATTGAGTTTCTTACCTGCTGAGTATAATTAAAAAAATCTATTACAATTCATCAGAATGACACAATGAATTACTTGATGCAGTCCTCATTGATGTCCTCGTTGATACAACGCAATGCGTCTACAAAATAATCCTCCATTTTAAACCGAAGATCTTGCTGAAAATAACAAAATAGTACACATTCCAATTCCAGCACCAGGAGCTATTCACTTGCGCAGCTCGTGGCGTCCACTCTGAAGAAGTGTAGCAGTGACCGTGAACTCATGAGACGTGTTCATATGGTGAACAGCGACTCAAGATGCAAAGAGCACGCATTTACATCCTCAAAAAATCTACTCGAAATTGTTTTTAAAGAAATCTCACTTGATTTCAAAGTCACACTTTATCATATATTTGTTAAGCATAGCAAACGGAAATAATAATATTATCAATAAATAGTTGTTTCCTCGATTAAAGCATGTGTCTGTACTGAGGCTTTTTCTCTTTAGTGTAATTTATTTGTTACTACTAAAAACTGTTTTGTTTTGCATGTGTATGTGTTTAGATTATGGATAAATACAAGTCAATGACATTGATTATTCTCAAAAATGAAATGGATAAAATGGTTTAAAGAGCTAGAATCCCCAGAAGAACACATGAATTGTTTGCCACAGTCCTCACCTGCAGCGTGGAGGGTGCTGAGCCGCTCGTCTCTGTGAGGCCAGTGCTCCGTGGTAAACTTGACACTATGTACCTGGAGCCCTTTGGCGCCGGCTGTCTAACCACCAGCTTTCCTTTCCTGGTCTCCGCTAGAAACATGCTGTACCAGTAGGCATCGTTGGACACCAGAGTGGAATCTGCAAAAGAGTTCCTCTCACTGACCACACTGTTCCTGCAGGGAGGAGCAGCTTTGCTGGACTTGGGTTTCTGACACTTGAGAACGATGGTGACCAATATGGTGATCAACAAGAGAAAGGACACCGAGCCCAGGCCGATGACCAGATACAGATTTAAGTCTGAAAAGATGTCGTACTCTAGGGGCACTTCGGTCATGTCCGAGTAGGCCTTGACCGCGGTCTCCACTGTGGACAGCTTGATGGTAACGGTAGCAGGAGAGCGGGCTCTCCGTTGTCCTTGGCAACCACAACAAGCCGTTGGAGACGGGGATCTCTGTAACTGAACATTCTCATGGTCCGGATCTCTCCGTTGTACTGGTCCAGACTGAACATGGTGGCGTCCGTCACCTGTAGAAACTGGTAGGTAATCCTTGAGTTTAACACAGAGTCGCCATCGATAGCAATCACCTTGGAAACCAGAGAGCCTTTATCGGTGGATCTGGGGATCTTCTCCTCCACCACTGAGCCGTGAGCGCGCCATGGGGACACTATAACTGGAGTGTTGTCATTCTGGTCCACAATAATGATGTGGACAGTCACATTACTGCTGAGTGGAGGAAACACCAGAGTCTCTGGCCTCAATGTGGAAAAGAAACTCCTTCTCAATCTCATGGTCAAACGTCTTCAGAGCATAGAGTTGACCATTCTCTGGGCTAATGGAGAACAGCATGGACATGGAGGTGTTGGCTATCTCCCTCTCTATGATGAAATACACTAGATACTGGTTTTCATGGAGGTCTGGGTCGTAGGCAGTAAGAGTATCTAGCAAGGCTCCAGGAGCATTATTCTCCATCACACGTATGGTATAGAAAGACTGAGGGAACTGGGGGACATTATCATTAACATCCAGTAGCTCTAAGGTCATGGTTTCATTATCAGATAATGGAGGAGAACCTCTGTCTGTAACTGTGAACGTGATGTCATATTCTGGAACCTTCTCTCGGTCTAAAGGTTCTGAAACAACAAGCTCAAAATAATTATCAGAAGATTCCCTTAATTTGAAAGGCATATTTTCAGGAATCCGGATGTCAACGACTCCATTATCCCCTGAGTCTTTATCACTCAGGCTCACCACACCTATGACGGTGTCTACTTCTATGTTTTCCTTGACAGGACTTTGAAAGGACTTGATTGAAATCACAGGATGGTTGTCATTCATGTCCTCCACTACTACCGTTACTTTGCATTGCCCTGATAAGGCCGGCACACCTTTATCCATTGCTATCATTTCCATGTCGTAAAGCTTAAAATCCTCGTCAGTACCCCTTTCACGGTTATCTCCCCCGTGCGAGGGTTGATATTGAATGTGTTTTGGGTCATTTCTGAAGTATACAAACTATACATGTATTCTATTTCTGCATTAGATCCATCATCTAAGTCTGTTGCATTAGGCTTAAGCACAAGGCTCCCGATTGGAGAGTTTTCAATTATTTGAATCGTATAATGTTCTTTGTCAAACTGCGGGGCGTTGTCATTAGTGTCCAACACCCGCACCGTAATGCTCGCTGTGCCGGTGCGTGAAGGTGTCCCGCCATCTACAGCTGTTAGAATTAGATTATGAACGGCCTGCTGTTCACGGTCCAGCGCCTTTTTAAGAATTAGGTCGGCGAACTTAGAACCATCTCTTCCCGTTTGAATTTCGATATCGAAATGCTCTCTAGTGCTCAAATGATATGTTTTCACGGAGTTCGAACCGACATCCGGATCAACTGCGTTGTTGACGGAGAATCGTTCGCCTGCCTGAGTTGCCTCTGAAATATCTAATTGAATTGCGTCTCTCCTAAAATGAGGGGTGTTATCATTTATATCCAATATTTCTACTTCAATATAGAATATACGCTGTGGGTTTTCAACAATAGCTTCTAATTTTAAAAAACAGGTTGTCTTCTTTGTGCAAAGATATTCCCGATCGATCCTCTCGACAATATACAAGTCCCCCATCTCTTTGTTCACGTTCAGATATTTCTTGTTCGCTACAACTTCGAGTCGAATCATCCGTTTGGAAAGCATCTTCACATCGAGGCCCAGATCAGAAGCCAAATTAGCGACCACTGAACCTTCCGCCATTTCCTCGTCTATTGAATAGTGAGTCACTGCATCTGCTAATTTCCATGAAGCAAAGAAAATACAAATCAACACATACCGAGTCCAGCACTTGATATAACATTTCGGCTCCATCGTTTTACGAAATGGTCTATCTCCTGAAACTTTTGCACATTGACCCAGAGTAGCGATGTCCTCGTTGATAAAATGTAATACGTACAAAATAATCCTCCAATCTAAGACAAAGATCTTTCACAAAATAACCAAATTGTCCGCATCCCAAGCACTGGGAGCTGTTCACTTGCGCAGCTCGTCGCGTCCACTCTGAGGAAGGGTAGCGGTGACCGTGACCTCATAAGACGTATTCAAATGGTGAACAGCGACTCTCTATGCCAGGAACACACATGTACATCCTCACAGAATCTACTGGAAATTGTTTTTTGATTAATGTATTCAACACAATTTCAATTCATTCCGAAGACATCATTTCCCATACATATTCATCCAACAAAGCCCAGGTATATAAGATTTTAAATAAATAACGGCTTGCAAATTTAATTGATGAATTATGAATTGGAAAAACTAGTTTCCGTTAGTGTATTTTATGCCCACATGTGTTTATGAAGCATGAAGGCAATTCAATTAAATAGATTAACTTCAAAAATTAAATGGATGACGTATGATGTTTTAAGGGGTTAATGTATGTATTCAGAGTAAACAAAATCAAGACGTGAATTGTTTTAGTCCTCACCTGCAGCGTGGAGGGTGCTGAGCCGCTCGTCTCTGTGAGGCCAGTGCTCCGTGGTAAACTGGACACTATGTACCTGGAGCCCTTTGGCGCCGGCTGTCTAACCACCAGCTTTCCTTTCCTGGTCTCCGCTAGAAACATGCTGTACCAGTAGGCATCGTTGGACACCAGAGTGGAATCTGCAAAAGAGTTCCTCTCACTGACCACACTGTTCCTGCAGGGAGGAGCAGCTTTGCTGGACTTGGGTTTTCTGACACTTGAGAACGATGGTGACCAAATATGGTGATCAACAAGAAGAAAGGACAACCGAGCCCAGGCCGATGACCAGATACAGATTTAAGTCTGAAAAGATGTCGTACTCTAGGGGCACTTCGGTCATGTCCGAGTAGGCCTTGACCGCGGTCTCCACTGTGGACAGCTTGATGGTAACAGTGGCAGAGAGAGCGGGCTCTCCGTTGTCCTTGGCAACCACAACAAGCCGCTGGAGACGGGGATCTCTGTAACTGAACATTCTCATGGTCCGGATCTCTCCGTTGTACTGGTCCAGACTGAACATGGTGGCGTCCGTCACCTGTAGAAACTGGTAGGTAATCCTTGAGTTCAACACAGAGTCGCCGTCGATAGCAATCACCTTGGAAACCAGAGAGCCTTTATCGGTGGATCTGGGGATCTTCTCCTCCACCACTGAGCCGTGAGCGCGCCATGGGGACACTATAACTGGAGTGTTGTCATTCTGGTCCACAATAATGATTGTGGACAGTCACATTACTGCTGAAGTGGAGGAACACCAGAGTCTCCTGGCCTCAATGTGGAAAAGAAACTCCTTCCTCAATCTCATGGTCAAACCGTCTTCAGAGCATAGAGAGTTTACCCATTCCTCTGGGCTAATGGAGAGAACAGCATGGACATGGATGTGTTGGCTATCTCCCTCTCTACGATGAAATACACTAGATACTGGTTTTCATGGAGGTCTGGGTCGTAAGCAGTAAGAGTATCTAGCAAGGCTCCAGGAGCATTATTCTCCATCACACGTATGGTATAGAAAGACTGAGGGAACTGGGGGACATTATCATTAACATCCAGTAGCTCTAAAGTCATGGTTTCATTATCAGATAATGGAGGAGAACCTCTGTCTCTTACTGTGAATGTTATTTCGTATTCAGGAGCTTTTTCTCTGTCCAGCGATTCAGAGACAACTAACTCAAAGAAATTACCTGACGATGTATTTAGTTTAAACGGTAAATTTGCTGGAATTGTAAGATCCATTTGACCATTATCACCGGAATCCTTATCACTGATACTTACAACTGCTATCACAGTGCCTAATTCAGCATTCTCCTTGATAGGACTCTGAAAGGATTTAATTGATATTTCTGGGTGATTGTCGTTCATGTCTTCGACTAAAATTCTTATTTTGCACTGTCCTGATAAGGCGTTTGTCCCTTTATCCATAGCTATGATTTCCATGTCATAAATCCTGAAATCCTCATAATTTAACATGCCTTTTACAGTGAGCTCTCCGTTAGATGGATTCATATTAAACATGTCTTGGGTTTTCTCTGAGGTGTAGAGACTATATGAGTACGTTATGTCAGCATTTGAACCCTCGTCTAAGTCTGTTGCATTCAGTTGAACGACGAGGCTTCCAATCGGAGAGTTTTCCATAACCTTAATGTTATATTCCTCCTTGTTGAAGGTAGGAGTGTTGTCGTTAATGTCCAGGACATGAACAATCACGCTGGCAGTACCGGAGCGGGTCGGTGTACCGCCGTCCACTGCGCTGAGAACTAAATGATGAACGGCCTGCTTCTCTCGGTCCAAAGCCTTTTTCAAGATTAAGTCAGCAGACTTTGACCCATCCCTACCAGTTTGTACCTCTATATTAAAATGTTCACTGTCACTTAAATAGTACGTTTTGACTGAGTTTGTTCCAACATCGGGGTCTACTGCATTACTCAGGGAAAATCTTTCCCCTGCTGACGTCGACTCAGCTATGTCTAAACGTATTGCGTCTCTTCGGAATTGTGGGGCATTGTCGTTTATATCCAAAATTTCTAATTCTATATTAAACATTCGTAACGGATTTTCAAGGATGACCTCTAGTTTTACATAGCAAGGAGATGTTTTGGTTGGGCAAATGTGTTCCCTGTCGATTTTCTCCACAATATACAGCTCGCCCGTCTCTTTGTTCACGTTAAAATATTTTTTGTTCGCCACAATATCCAGGCGCATCTTTCTTTCACTTAGCGTTTCCACATCCAAGTCCAGATCTGCGGCCAGATTCGCAACAACGGATCCTTCTTTCAATTCTTCGGATATAGAATAATGAGTCGCTGCATTTGATAATTGACAAAGAGCGAACAAAAGCATAGGTTTCCAGACAAACCTTTGTGCCATTGTTTTAGGCCACTGCGAATCCATGTCTTGAATCGAGGTATATTTCCCTTAAAAACAAAAACAATTTACCCCTTTTACCGTTTGTTTTCGTTGTTTGTTCGAATATAATGCATCTGCTGAAAAATGAGTCATTACAGTATATCCCGTCTTTCTGCTAAACCTGAAAGCATGGCTGCGGTCAAAGGGGCTGACAATATGAAAATGCGAGGATAGACTACTCGAGCCTTTGAACGAGACAACAGCGCCACATGCCGTACGACATCAGCCACTTCCCCCTAAATAAATATCTATCGCTGTAGTATACAAATATTATGAATCAAATGTAAATCAAGGATTTCACTTTTTTTTATTATATTGTGATAGCCATTCTTACGCATTCCCCTACAAGGGATTCATATGGGTGGAATTGGAAGAGACTTTGCAATTTAAGTTCTCACCTGCAGAGTGAAATTGTAAAAAATGTAGGCTACCGTAATTATCTTTTAAAATGAATCAGAATTATACAATGAATTGTTTGATGCAGTCCTCATTAATATCCTCGTTGATATAACGTTATGCGTACACCAAGGATCCTCCAATCAAAGCCAAGGACCTTGCACAAAACAAAATAGTCCAAATCCCAATTCTAGCACCGGGAGCTGTTCGCTTGCGCAGCTCGTGAGGTCCAGCCTAAGGAAGTGCACTGATGACTGTGACCTCATGAGACGTGTTAAAATGGTGAACAGCGACTCTATACGCAAAGAACACTCATGAACTTCCTCGAAGATAATACTGGAAATCGTATTTTGATCAATATCTTCAAAAAAACCTCACTTCATTTCAAAGTCACACTTTCACAATCAATCGTCCAAGAAAGCAGATGGAAAAAATGACTAGCAATAAATTATGGTTTGTTAAAAAATTAGTGCATATAACTATACTTAGTCTTTTTGTGCGGCTTATTCTGAATTACTAAAAATTGAGATACGTTTTGCATAGGGAGAGCCGGGTCGATTGAAACACGGGACGATTGAAACAGCGATTTCTCGAAAACCACGAAAGGCTTTCACGTCAAATTTCGTTACTACGTTCAGCACACAAGACTGACCAATCCTGGGAAATTTTGTGTAATGACGTCCCACCTTTCAAATGTTATCCCGCAAACCTGTTTTCGAGAGCGTTAAGTAAATTCCTTCCTGCGGTAGTTTTTTTGTTAATAAATAGTTGTCTTTTGTTTCATGCCATAATAATATGTCTATACAACATATGAATTAGTACTTAAACCTGTGCTAAAGTGTGCAATGTCAGAGTTTTGAAGTTTAGCGGTAAAAAAGGTTTAAGTGTCAGTAGTCGCTGTCGGACGATTGAAACACTTGTTTTAAACGTAACAGGTGTCATGTTATCGCAACCCGGTCTCATGAAAATATGTGACACTGTCACGTTATTTTAATCCATTGTTCGTGATCAGGGATACGTATTTACAAAGTTTTCGTGTCAAAAAGCACAATTTTCAAACTGTCATGGCAACGTCCGCTCAGACACTGCATTTTGCGAGGCATTGTCTGTGATAACTAACAATATGAAAGCTTTTGGCCACCCGTGTCACGGTTAGCGGGTGGCCGGCAGGCAGGACCCAAACGCAGACAATTCAATAAAAGGAAAATTTATTAACGCAAATGGCAAGGAACACGGGTGACGCGGGTAACACAGGGAACACACAGGACACAACTCAGCACAACCAGCAACAAAGGAAAGACAAGGGCTTAAATACCAAACACACAGGGCACGCACGAGTAACAGCTGAAACACATTAGGGGAGGGAGCAGTAATCACACAGGAGGTAAACCTGACATGGGGAGAAACAAGACGGATACCAAAGTAAAACGAGACCATGACAGATACCCCCCCCTCAAGGGTCGACTACCAGGCGACCCACGACATGCAAAAAAAAAGGAAAGTCAAATCCGAATAGGGTGGGTGGAGGGGGCCCAGGAGGAGGGAACAAAAATAAATTCTGGAGGCCTGCCACGGCGAAGACCCACAGGTGGCCGGCATAAGCGAAGACGAGGTAGAGGGCGGGCCCCTTCTGGAAGGTTTAGAAGGCGGCACCCCTCTGGAAGGCGAGGTAGAGGGCGGGCCCCTTCTGGAAGGTTTAGAAGGCGGCACCCCTCTGGAAGGCGAGGTAGAGGGCGGGCCCGGGACCCGGAAGCGTTAATTGGGAACTCGGGACTGGACTCCGGGGCTGGGACCGGGACTGCCTCAGCGGACACAGGGAAACATGGGAATTCCAGGGCTGGGACCTGGACTGCTCCAGGGGAAGTGGGAGACTCAGGAAACACCGGGGCTGGGACCCGGACTGCTTCAGGGGAAGTGGGAGACTCAGGAAACACCGGGGCTGGGACCCGGACTGCTTCAGGGCTGGAACCCGGACTGCTTCAGGGCTGGGACCTGGACTGCTTCAGGGGAAGTGGGAGACTCAGGAAACACCGGGGCTGGGACCCGGACTGCTTCAGGGCTGGAACCCGGACTGCTTCAGGGCTGGGACCTGGACTGCTTCAGGGGAAACGGGGGACAAGCAGAGGCCTGCAGTGGCGAGGACGAGGTAGAAGGTCTGGAAGTTCTGGAAGAGGGGCACCCTCGGGAAGGAGTAGGGTTCAGGAACCGGACAGGAATCAGGGACTGGAGTCATCTCAGGGGCTGGAGAGAAATGTGAACCGGATGGCACTCCGAACTCACCAACCCCAATCTGATCCATCCGTAAGGCACCGTCCAACCCGGGCCTTGAAGCAACAGCGCTGCACGTACGTCCCAACACAGCCTCCAACAAAAAGTGTCCGCTGGGTCCAATGATGGTCGGATCATTCTGTCACGGTTAGCGGGTGGCAGGCAGGCAGGTAGGACCCAAACGCAGACAGTTCAATAAACTGAAAATTTAGTAAAATGATCCGACCAGCAACAAAGGAAAGACAAGGGCTTAAATACCGAACACACAGGGCACGCAACGAGTAACAGCTGAAACACATTAGGGGAGGGAGCAGTAATCACACAGGAGGTAAACCTGACATGGGGAGAAACAAGATGGATACCAAAGTAAAACGAGACCATGACAACCCGTTTCTACTTAAAATAGTCTGTGATAACGAACAATACGACAGCTTTTGGCCACCCGTTTCTACTTTCGCCTCTGATTCTGAGAAATTGTAACAATTATATATATTATATATTATATATTATATTAGATATATTAAATGCAGGTGCGCTGCTCTGTAGGCAAACCGCGAAGTAAACAAGGGTAGCTGCTTCATCTGTTCATTTTAGAATGGTATGTCTTGATGTTTATTGTACCTAGCCTGCCATCTATTGTCTTGTTCTTGGCTATGTGAATGAAAGTCTGTGTCGATGCCTCGCAAGTCCAGTGTCCGAGTGGACGTTGCCATGACGGTTTGAAAATTGTGCTTTTTGACACGAAAATTTTGAAAATACGTGTCCCTGATCACGAACAATAGATTAAAATAACGTGACAGTGTCACATATTTTCGTGAGACCGGGTTGGTTATCCGGGTGACCTGGTAGATTTTGTTTAAAATAAATAAAATGATGTTCAACTGTGTATCCCTAAACATGACTTAGGACAGGGAAATAAATACATTTAATACAAATGTAGTGGTCCAAAAGAAGAAAGGTGAGTTTTAATCGAAATGTGCATCTTGACAATTACGCACAATTACGCACGGGCCAAAAATATTTTGTTGACCTATTAATATTATGCGGAATTATGTAAAATGTTAGCAATGACGAGTACACTAGTACGTTGTCCAGTATGTTGCATAAAAAAAAAGTAAGGTCAATAGTTTATTTTTAAAATATCCTGTTTCATTCGTCCCGCATGTATAGTAGGGCTGCACAATATATCAAATTTTTATCGCGATGAGGATATTGGCTTCCCACGGTGACATGTTGTGTTCTCGCGATATTTTCGCGATATTTTTTTTAAATAATGCCTCCACAAAAAAAGGAAAACGAAAAAGGAAACGAGCCCCGCCCATGCAGTATACGCTCTACCTCCGCTGCAAACCAAGCGCTCCCTGTACACCTGCGGTCTGCGACTGCGTGAGTACATCGGCGGCGGCGCGAAGCCTGGAAAAGACAGATTACTTTGAAAGACAAACACAATTAGGCCTACAATGTCTGAAGCAGTTGAGGTCGACGAGCTCGTAACTCGTCGCGGATCTTCTTCCGTTATATGGGAATATTTCGGATTTAGGCCAAGTGATACAAACCAGCAAAAAACAATGTGCAAAGGGCGCCGGAGAGTTGTGGCTGCTTCGCATGGCAACACAACAAATTTTTCAGCCACCTGAAAGCACACCACAGAATCCAATATGAGGTTTGCATGAAGGCCAGAAGTGTTGCATCGGCTGCTAACGTCAGCTGTCCCGGTCCCTCGTCAGCTGCAGCTCAGACTTCAATCAAGGCTAGCATATACAGCGCAACACCATATGCCTCCAAGTCACAACGACCCACAGAAATCACAGATGCAATAACTTTCCATTTGGCAAAAGATATGTGTCCAATAAATACCGTCAGCAATGAAGGGTTTAAAAAAATGGTTAACACACTGGACAAAAAGTATGTAATCCCCTCGCGAAATTATTTTTCCACAGTTGCATTACCTGCACTGTATGCAAAACGCAGAGGAGAAATAAAGAGGGATCGCACAGCTGTCGAGTACTTTGCCACTACCACTGATCTATGGTCAAGTAGAACGATGGAACCGTACATGAGCTTGACAGTTCATTTCACCGATGATGATTTTGCGATGCAGAGTAGATGCCTGCAAACGGCATTTTTCCCGCAAGACCACACTGGAGAGTTAATTGCCCAGGGACTGAGGGAAGCGATGGCCTCTTGGGGCTTGCAGGAGGAGAGACTTGTCTGCATTACAACAGACAATGGTTCCAATGTTGTCAAGGCAGCTTCTCTCAATAACTGGACTAGGCTGCAGTGCTTTGGCCACAGGCTCCATCTAGCAATAGGTGAGTTGAATAATATATTTATAAAAAGATTTTTAAAAAAAATGCTGATTGTGTTAATGTGTTTGAATACTTTTTAAGTAACAATTATAATATACAGCGACTGTTCTTATCCATGCTAAACTAACCAAATAAATGTACTTAGTAACAGAAATGTATTCGTATATTAGATAGGCCTACAACAATACTAATTTAATCTTGAATAATATGATTGGGGTTGTTGTTTATCAATTGTTTAAAAAGCACAAGAAGAGAAGGTTTAACTTGCTTTAATTTAACATATGTATATTTCATGTTTCTTTTTAGAGAACGCAATGAAAGACCCTCGAATTGACAGAGCAGTGGGTCTCTGCAAGAAGCTGGTAAGCAGCTTCTCTTACAGCTGGGGCGTAAAAGGCAGCTAGCAGAGGCACAGAGGGAGTTGAAGCTGCCAGAGCATACGCTCAAGACCGAGTGTCCCACAAGGTGGGGATCAAGGCAGGCTATGATTTCTAGAGTCCTGGAGCAGCACAAGGCCATTGCTCAAGTCTTGTCCGATGACCGAAAGGCCAGACACCTCATCCCGAGCTGGCAGGACACAGACATCCTGGAATCCATCAGTAAAGCCCTTCAACCTCTCACCGAGTTCACTGATGCACTTTCCAGCGAAAAGTACGTCAGTGTTTCTTTTGTGAAGCCTGTCCTCCA
Organism: Melanogrammus aeglefinus; assembly: GCA_900291075.1. Lineage (NCBI taxonomy): Eukaryota > Metazoa > Chordata > Actinopteri > Gadiformes > Gadidae > Melanogrammus > Melanogrammus aeglefinus. The sequence goes on from OLKM01002112.1 coordinate 57,448, forward strand.
CCTGTTCAGGTCTTCCATCCTTAAAGTGCAGGATGATGAGTCAGATCTCACCTGCACCATCAAGAATAAAATCATGACCTACTTGGACGACAAGTACAATGACCCTCTCACACAGGAACTGCTAAATGTGGCCTCTACGCTGGATCCCCGGTTCAAGCTAAGCTACACCAGTGAGGACGATGTTGGACCAATCCAAACCCGGCTGATTTTGGAGATGGGGAGGACTGCACATGCAGCCATGGCAGTAGGAATTTATAATGAATAAATACAACATTTAATACAAATTAATTATATTAAGTGGATTAAATTTATGAATATAATCAAGCAATGTTAAATTTGTTTTGGTTCTAGATCATTGATACTCATATTTTTTACTTTTCAAGGAGTTGGGCCAAACTGATCCCCATGGTGAGACTGCTGAGGATGTCACACATCCAAAAAAGAAAAAGACCTTGGGGAGCTTCTTCAAGACCACTGAGGGAACCACACCGAGACCCACTCCCCAGCAGCAACAACAGGCTATAGCCTCTGAGCTACAGTCTTACCTACAGTCAGGTAACCTAGACACTGAGGAGGACCCGCTGAGCTGGTGGAGGGAACACCAGCGACTCTACCCACGACTCGCAAAGCTGGCAAAAAAGTACTTGTGCATCCCGGCTACAAGTTCCCCTTCAGAGAGGGTTTTTAGCACTGGGGGAAATGTGGTGACCTGCCTTCGCTCATCCCTCAAGCCAGAAAATGTTGACAGGCTGGTGTTTCTTGCCAAAAACCTGTAAACTCTAAGGCAGTGCCCTTTCTGCATAGTCCTGCATTTAATTGTTTTGATTTTTTTTTTTTTGCTTCTAGAGGCCACGTGAATAATAACCTATTTTACAAGTTCAACATAAATCGTTTACAATTTAAACATTGTAGAATCTTTGCCCTGTTGTTTTAAGTTGGTGTTATGTTTATGTTATGTATTCAAGTTTATGTTATATATTGTGTTATGTTATGTATTCAAGTTTCCGTGAATGTTCAATAAAAAAATGTATCACTAAAATCAATGAATAATCGTGGTAAATAATCGTGATATCAACATTGATCCAAATAATCGTGATAATCATTTTGGCAATAATCGTGCAGCCCTAATGTATAGCCTATTTCAAACCTCCCGACTAGGCGGGGCGTTTGAAACAAATGTCAACTTAAGTTCAAAGTTTAAAAACAGCTTGATCATCCAACATGTGTATGTATTAAATTACACTTGTAACTAAGAGAACACACATGTGAGTTGTTGATCACATGTTAAAATTATTTGTATACGTAACGTCATCTTTGAAAAAGGCGTTTAAGTGAAAAGTGTTTCAATCGACCCGGCTCTACATGCCACAAAGTTTGATTAATTTCCATACCAAAATGGATTAAATCTTAAACAAAGCCAGAATCTATGTTAGCAATAACCAGAAGAAAACATGAATTTTTTGCCGCAGTCCTCACCTGCAGCGTGGAGGGTGCTGAGCCGCTCGTCTCTGTGAGGCCAGTGCTCCGTGGTAAACTGGACACTATGTACCTGGAGCCCTTTGGCGCCGGCTGTCTAACCACCAGCTTTCCTTTCCTGGTCTCCGCTAGAAACATGCTGTACCAGTAGGCATCGTTGGACACCAGAGTGGAATCTGCAAAAGAGTTCCTCTCACTGACCACACTGTTCCTGCAGGGAGGAGCAGCTTTGCTGGACTTGGGTTTCTGACACTTGAGAACGATGGGTGACCCAATATGGTGATCAACAAAGAGAAAGGACACCGGAGCCCAGGCCGATGACCAGATACAGATTTAAGTCTGAAAAGATGTCGTACTCTAGGGGCACTTCGGTCATGTCCGAGTAGGCCTTGACCGCGGTCTCCACTGTGGACAGCTTGATGGTAACGGTGGCAGAGAGAGCGGGCTCTCCGTTGTCCTTGGCAACCACAACAAGCCGTTGGAGACGGGGATCTCTGTAACTGAACATTCTCATGGTCCGGATCTCTCCATTGTACTGGTCCAGGCTGAACATGGTGGCGTCCGTCACCTGTAGAAACTGGTAGGTAATCCTTGAGTTCAACACAGAGTCGCCGTCGATAGCAATCACCTTGGAAACCAGAGAGCCTTTGTCGGTGGATCTGGGGATCTTCTCCTCCACCACTGAGCCGTGAGCGCGCCATGGGGACACTATAACTGGAGTGTTGTCATTCTGGTCCACAATAATGATGTGGACAGTCACATTACTGCTGAGTGGAGGAACACCAGAGTCTCTGGCCTCAATGTGGAAAAGAAACTCCTTCTCAATCTCATGGTCAAACGTCTTCAGAGCATAGAGTTGACCATTCTCTGGGCTAATGGAGAACAGCATGGACATGGAGGTGTTGGCTATCTCCCTCTCTACGATGAAATACACTAGATACTGGTTTTCATGGAGGTCTGGGTCGTAAGCAGTAAGAGTATCTAGCAAGGCTCCAGGAGCATTATTCTCCATCACACGTATGGTATAGAAAGACTGAGGGAACTGGGGGACATTATCATTAACATCCAGTAGCTCTAAGGTCATGGTTTCATTATCAGATAATGGAGGAGAACCTCTGTCTGTAACTGTGAACGTGATGTCATATTCTGGAACCTTCTCTCGGTCTAAAGGTTCAGAAACAACAAGCTCAAAATAATTATCAGAAGATTCCCTTAATTTGAAAGGCATATTTTCAGGAATCCGGATGTCAACGACTCCATTATTCCCCTGAGTCTTTATCACTAACGCTCACCACAGCTATGACTGTGTCTACTTCTATGTTTTCCCTGACAGGACTTTGAAAGGACTTGATTGAAATCCCAGGATGGTTGTCATTCATGTCCTCCACTACCACCGTTACTTTGCATTGCCCTGATAAGGCCGGCACACCTTTATCCGTTGCTATCACTTCCATGTCATAAAGCTTAAAATCCTCGTAGTTCAGTACTCCTTTCACTGTTATCTCTCCCGTGCTAGGGTTGACATTGAATGTGTTTTGGGTCATTTCTGAAGTATACAAACTATACATGTATTTTATTTCTGCATTAGATCCATCATCTAAGTCTGTTGCATTAGGCTTAAGCACAAGGCTCCCGATTGGAGAGTTTTCAATTATTTGAATCGTATAATGTTCTTTGTCAAACTGCGGGGCGTTGTCATTAGTGTCCAACACCCGCACCGTAATGCTCGCTGTACCGGTGCGCGAAGGTGTCCCGCCATCTACAGCTGTTAGAATTAGATTATGAACGGCCTGCTGTTCACGGTCCAGCGCCTTTTTAAGAATTAGATCAGCGAACTTTGAACCATCTCTTCCCGTTTGAATTTCGATATCAAAATGCTCGCTGGTACTTAAATGATACATTTTTACAGAGTTCAAGCCGATATCAGGATCAACTGCATTGTTGACGGAGAATCGTTCGCCCGCCTGAGTTACCTCTGAAATGTCCAATTTAATTGCATCTCTCCGGAAATGCGGAGTATTATCGTTTATGTCCAGTATCTCTATTTCAATATAGAATATACGCTGTGGGTTTTCTACAATAGCTTCCAATCGTAAGAAACACGTTGAGGTTTTTGACGTGCAAAGATATTCCCGGTCTATCCTCTCGACAATGTACAGGTCCCCGGTCTCTTTGTTCACGTCTAGATATTTCCTGTTCGCTACGACTTCCAGTCGAATCATCCGTTTGGAAAGCATCTTAACGTCGAGGCCCAGATCAGAAGCCAAATTAGCTACCACTGAACCTTCCTCCATTTCCTCGTCTATTGAATAATGAGTCACTGCATCTGATGATTTCCATGAAGCAAAGAAAATACAAATCAACACATACCGAGTCCAACACTTGATATAACATTTCGGCTCCATCGTTTTACGAAATGGTCTATCTCCTGTAACCTTTGCACATTGACCCAGAGTGGCGATGTCCTCGTTGGTAAAATGTAAGTACAAAATAATCCTCCAGTCTAAGACAAAGATCTTTCACAAAATAACCAAATAGTCCGCATCCCTAGCACCGGGAGCTGTTCACTTGCGCAGCTCGTCGCGTACTCTGAGGCGTGTAGCGGTGACCGTGACCTCATAAGACGTGTTCAAATGGTGAACAGCGACTCTCTATGCCAGGAACACACATGTACATCCTCACAGAATCTACTGGAAAATCGTTTTTTGATTAATGTATTCAACACAACTTCAATTCATTCCGAAGACATAATTTCCCATACATATTCATCCAACAAAGCCTAGGAAAATAAGATTTTAAATAAATAACGGCTTGCAAATTTAATTGTTAAATATGAATTGGAAAAACTAGTTTCCGTTAGTGTATTTTATGCCCACATGTGTTTATGAAGCATGAAGGCAATTCAATTAAATAGATTAACTTCAAAAATTAAATGGATGACGTATGATGTTTTAAGGGGTTAATGTATGTATTAGAGTAAACCAAATCAAGATGTGAATTGTTTGCCACAGTCCTCACCTGCAGCGTGGAGGGTGCTGAGCCGCTCGTCTCTGTGAGGCCAGTGCTCCGTGGTAAACTGGACACTATGTACCTGGAGCCCTTTGGCGCCGGCTGTCTAACCACCAGCTTTCCTTTCCTGGTCTCCGCTAGAAACATGCTGTACCAGTAGGCATCGTTGGACACCAGAGTGGAATCTGCAAAAGAGTTCCTCTCACTGACCACACTGTTCCTGCAGGGAGGAGCAGCTTTGCTGGACTTGGGTTTCTGACAACTGAAGAACGATGGTGACCAATATGGTGATCAACAAAGAGAAAGGACACCGAGCCCAGGCCGATGACCAGATACAGATTTAAGTCTGAAAAGATGTCGTACTCTAGGGGCACTTCGGTCATGTCAGAGTAGGCCTTGACCGCGGCTCTCCACTGTGGACAGCTTGATGGTAACGGTAGCAGAGAGAGCGGGCTCTCCGTTGTCCTTGGCAACCACAATAAGCCGTTGGAGACGGGGATCTCTGTAACTGAACATTCTCATGGTCCGGATCTCTCCGTTGTACTGGTTCAGACTGAAACATGGTGGCGTCCGTCACCTGGTAGAAACTGGTAGGTAATCCTTGGAGTTCAACACAGAGTCGCCGTCGTATAGCAATCACCTTGGAAACCAGAGAGCCTTTATCGGTGGATCTGGGATCTTTCTCCTCCACCACTGAGCGCGTGAGCGCGCCATGGGGACACTATAACTGGAGTGTTGTCATTCTGGTCTCACAATAATGATGTGGACAGTCACATTACTGCTGAGTGGAGGAACACCAGAGTCTCTGGCCTCAATGTGGAAAAGAAACTCCTTCTCAATCTCATGGTCAAACGTCTTCAGAGCATAGAGTTGACCATTCTCTGGGCTAATGGAGAACAGCATGGACATGGAGGTGTTGGCTATCTCCCTCTCTATGATAAAATACACTAGATACTGGTTTTCATGGAGGTCTGGGTCAACTGCAGTGAGAGAACTCAACAAAGATCCAGGCGCATTATTCTCCGTTACTCGTATAGTGTAAAACGACTGGGAGAACTGCGGCTCGTTGTCATTGACATCGAGTAAATGTACTGATATCGTTTCATTATCGGATAATGCGGGCGACCCAGAATCCGTTACAATCAACGTGACGTCATATTCGGCGAGACGTTCGCGGTCTAAAGGTTCTGATACTATGAGCTCGTAATGGTCGGGTCTTTCTGACGACTTATTGAGAATAAAAGGATGATGCGGTTGATGGATGGCTAGGCTTACTTTTCCATTATCTCCCGTGTCTTTGTCGCTTATTCCCACCAGGGCTATTACCGTGCCTACTGGTGTATTCTCACTGACCGTGCTCTTAACCGACTGTATGGTGATCACCGGATGATTGTCATTCATATCTGTCACATGGACGACCACTCGACACTGCCCCTGTAACGGATGCAGTCCCTTATCTTTGGCCTCAACATGCATCTCATAGAACTTCATGTCCTCATAATCAATAGTTTCCCTCACCGTTATCTCTCCGGTGCTCGGGTTCAAAGAAAATACATCTTGTGTTTTCTCCGAAGTGTACAGGGTAAAGGAGTAGATTATGTCCGCATTCGCACCTTCGTCGAGATCCGTTGCGTTTAATTTAATCACCCGGGTACCAATAGGTGTATTTTCTGTCATGTTGATTGTAAACATCGGCTTGTCGAAATGTGGGGCGTTATCGTTTGTGTCTTGTACCCGAACTATGATGTTAGCTGTGCCTGAACGCACCGGGACTCCGCCGTCCACTGCGGTCAGGACGAGGTGGTGAACGGAGCGCTGCTCTCTGTCTAATGCTTTGGTCAGAACCAAGTCCACGTACTTGGTTCCGTCGCTACCCGTTTGTATTTCTATCGTGAATTGCTCGCTGACGCTGAGTTTGTATGTCTTTATAGTGTTTACGTCAACGTCTGGGTCGACAGCATTGGGCAGCGAGAATCTCTCTCCTGGTGTGGCCGACTCGGACACATCCAATTCTACACGGTCCCGTCTGAAGTGGGGAGCGTTATCGTTTATGTCTTTTATCTCCAGTTCGATGTTAAAAATGCGTAACGGACTCTCTATTATCACATCCAGCTTAAGAAAACAAGAGTTCGTGGTCTTAGTTGGACAAAGGTTTTCCCTGTCCATTTTCTCCACAATATAGAGCTCTCCTGTATTTTTGTTAACATCTAAATATTTTTTATTGTGGAAAATATCAAGTTTTACCTCCCGTTGGGCCAGACCTCCAGCCTCCAGTCCCAAGTCTGCCGCAATATTTGCTACAACCCAGCCTCTCTCCAGCTCCTCCGGTATAGAGTACCTCGTCACGCCCAGTGCAGCGGGCCATATTCCACTTAGGACAAAGACTGCGAAGAAAGCTGGCGAAATCCTTCCCTTTTGCATCCTTACGAAAGGGATGTTGTTTCCGAAAGCCGTTGTCTTAATTGCACCACCGAATCGAAACGTTTCTTCCTGTTTGCATATAGTAGGCCAGCAGACTACCTTTTTAACCAAACGTAAAAAATATATAGCATCGCTGTATTGTGTGCGTGCCGTTCCATTGCCTATTTGAATGGGTGTGTCTTCGAAAGCAACATGAATCTGGTTGATTTAGTGGTGAACAGTGACACCATGGGACTGTACTTAGACTCAAACAAACATCTAAGGGTGAGGTCAGGAAAATATGTAAGGACGTTTAATTTTGGCACCGCGTTGCAATAAGAACATAAACCTCCTTTTCCTTTTCTTCTCATTGCTACATGGGTGCTTCTCATTCAGTGTTATTTTCATTTTTGTGACGTCGTCACAGTTGTGTGATCAAAGATGTAAACATGGTGAGGGGACTGACACATTAAAGCAAACTTTTCAAGCCTTTCACTTGAAGATTAATTAAAGTTATTTTAATAAGTGTATTAAAGGTGATGCTTGTACTATTCTGGTGATGTAACGAGAGCATAAAAGAGCAAGAAATTACGATTTCAAAATGAACAACAGAAACAAGCCCTTTCCTTCTCTGCCCATGAACCATCTGAAGGGTTGCTTTCATACACCTTTGACGGATTTCACCGCAAGATGGATTCCTAGAACAAGCAAAGATGCTCTGATTGGTCAGAAAGGAGACTGGGATGGTCTAAATCTAAATGGAGATCAAAATAGAGCATGAATTTGAAAGAGATATTCTAATTTCTCACAATAAAATGATAGATCGTAAGTCTTATCTGCAGCACCTGTCAAGTTCTTCACTCAAAAACAAAACCTAACACATCTTATTGTCATTCATAAATGGCGTATGAAAGAGTGAGATGCACCATCTCTTTTACTCCATCAGACCAAATATTTTACAGAAAATGGTGGACGACGGAACCACTCAATAGTTCCAACATAGGGAGCTAGGAGCTGTCATGCTAGGAGCCTTTCCTTTCATTGTTCTTTTCGAAGCTAAGATGTACAATTTTAGATGTAGAGACCCTCCTATTAGTGTAATTGAGAGGTTGTATAAATGACTGCACTGTTGGATGAAGTGTTGTGGAAAATACAACACTTCAACCCTAACTAGGAAAGACATCAGGAAAACACAGAATACAATTTAAGACTTGTATTAAGAACTTTAACATAGCAATACAAAAGCTGGGCTGGTCTGCAAAACAACTGCTTTTCCAGCTTTGGGATACAGTCTCTAGTCTCGCTCTGTGATTCCCCCCCATAACCTCCAACCCAGGGTTGTTATCCAACAATTCCCATACATGGCTTCAACATCAACCAACTTCCCTTTCTTACCGCTATGTACATGGTCTTCAAGCACAACTTGGTTAGCCACGTGGCTATCTATCAGCCAGGTCCCCTCATCCTATAACCTCACCTCCCTTATCCATTCCTTTCAAAATAACTTTGAACTATTAGTTTGTCTCAACCTCATCCGAATAATTACATTGTACAAGAAATATTCGTACATATGGCACAGAACATAAGACAATCTTTTTAAGAAACAAGAGTCTCTTCCGAACATTTATTAGACATTTATCTCTTCTAAATAAAGAATATAAGGCAGGACAATGATTATAATCCTTTTAAGGGTAGGATAATTATTCAACAAATGCTTGGCTTTCCCTCAAACACCTTTTTGTGATAACCTGAGTGCTCCTGCTCCATTCTTCTGTCTCTCTTTCAGCAGCGAGGCGGTACGTCCCCCTCCCTCTCTGATGGCCTATTCCGGCCCCATGCAGTGCAGCCCTCCACGATGGGCTTCAGGGTTGAGGGCGGCTGGCACAGCCCCGGGCATAGACCAAGACGTTGACACACTGCTGACGTTTGTGTAAGTAAAGTTTCATTGGGACATTAGGGACATATTAACAGATTAAGAATAATATTGAGTTCCTGAAATTCATGCCTAATATGTGCAAATGTTAATGGGCCTACTATAGATAAATGCATATTTCCTGTTGGTCATGATTCTGTTTGTTATCGTATTTCCTCATGTAGGAAATCTAGGTTTTGTATATTTGTTTTTCTGAGCTTGAGAACATGAGAAGAGAACATGAGATCATGTTCTCTTCTATGCCCTTGACAACTGATTTCACACTATTGACTAATAGATTATTTAAATATAAATAATAGTTAAGTGAAGAAGGTAAAAAGGCTTATTTTTCAAAAAATGTAAAATCTGCTTAGTTATCCACCCTTAATCTCTAGAGGGCAGAATTGACCATTTTATGCAAAATGTTTCCTCGGAGGAATGTACAACATTCCTCCGAAAATGGACAATGAAACAATGTCCATCTTGTGTTTATCCCTTAAGATTATCATATGGATCTTATGATGGCACTTTGTTTAGATTAACGTATATTGATTTATTATATTCCTTATTGTATCTTTGCATTTCAAATAAAGTAAAACAATAACAACAAAATGTAATTTAAGTGTGTGAATGACGTCCATGACGCACATTTGTGCGTTATATCTTTTCTATTGACCATCGTGTAATAGGCCAACATATACAATATATACATAAATTGCCATTATGAATTACTGCAATTATCTAAAGATGATAATGTTAAAAAAATGTTTGAAAGTACACACATTTGTCATGGCAATGCACAACATATCCAACACTTTATATTATGACTCAATGACGCCATCTGCTGACGATATATCATTTGATTCCTTCTCTGACGCACTCATAATGTTTGTTTACCATGTCTACATTTATATTAATGGCTATAATATATGATTTTCTTACACCCTTTAACGACGATTAAAATTCAAGAAAATGATTAAGGTTAGAAAAGTAGCCTATTTTGATTGGGCACCTCCAGACATTATTGGAGTCACATAGCTTTTCATTACGGGGCTTCCCGGAATATTTAATGCAGTTTCATCTTTTTTGTGCATTTAACATCTGCACGCATAAAACATTAGTCTCTTGCATTATAATGTATAACCAATGTAATAGCTCATTCTACAGTCGCCGCCTGGTGGTTGAACGTATAAATTGCAGTACGAAATGGCTGGTTAGTGGTCCGATATTTTCAGCACCAGGGGGAAGGCGAGCTCCCACCGCGAAATGTTTTGTCGCGGACAATTGACAGAATTGGTTCCTATCTGTTGTGCGCTTGTCTGAAATTAAATTGACGACCTTCATTTGAACACATTTTTCTAAGACACCACCATTTCTTGATGAAAAAACGTTAATATTATGCCTATAGGAATATTCATAAATCGAAAAATAGAAGAGGCTAATCAGTTTCAGGTTCCACACAGAAATGGGCAAATTATATTCCTCATACTGTCCCTGAAAGGAAATAGCTAGTCGAATACCCTTGCTCGTCTGAAAGTAAGTGCTTGCCTAGAAATCCTGCTCCTTCATCCTCCTACAGCTCCCTATGGATCCGCCTTCACTCAGAGAACAAGTGGCTCCCTTCTCTCTGAGGGGGAGCCATTTGGTTATTAACAGAATAATCGTCAATGTGATTCATGCACACGACCTAATTAGGCTACCTCACTTGATTATAATCAGGTTTTTTTCCCTCTCTCTCATTCTTCAACGTGAAAGGTCACAGAGAAAGGGGGCCATATGCCCAAAATGGCATCCAGGTGTGGCATTTTAACTGAGCACCCCCACACCTGACTGCTAGGATTCATTCTCATGGTTTTAATTAAAGTGATATTTCAGGAGAGAAGGCTCTGTTTGTTCAGTTAATGAACCCTCTGTATTCTCTCTGGGCAAATGGAAATGCGCGCAGTCCAATTAGCATATCTTAGCATTTTGCAATATTTATTCCTCAACACGGAAAACAGCTTACGAAGGCAAAATAACTGATGAAACTAAGTTTTGTTGGCCTTAAATTATTGACTCAAGATTATAAAATATGGACTTAGTGAACTTGCAGTTAAATGTATATAGACATAGGACTACCGTGTGTGTGTGTGTGTGTGTGTGTGTGTGTGTGTGTGTGTGTGTGTGTGTGTGTGTGTGTGTGTGTGTGTGTGTGTGTGTGTGTGTGTGTGTGTGTGTGTGTGTGTGTGTGTGTGTGTGTGTGTCTGTGTGTGTCTGTGTCTGTGTGTGTCTGTGTGTGTGTGTCTGTGTGTGTATGTTCGTGCATGCCAGAGTATTAAATCTACATTTGAGAAAAAAATACTTTATTTTCAGAAAATGGTTCCAGTACATGGCTGTTGATGTTTATCTCCCCACCCCGTTAAAACTGCATGTGTCAACGGCATCTTGCATACTACATATGATTTTATGACGCCCTTTAATATGCACACCTCCTGAAGTATATTCAATCAAATCAAAAGAAAACATTTCCGTCTGTGTTTTTATAAAAAATATAAATTCATGAAGATGTGCAAAAAGTCTTCCTTATGTTTGCTACACCCTTCCACACCTTTTGGATGAATCAATAACCGCTTCAACGTGATTGTCTAAATAATAATAATTACAACAGGAGGACGAGAAGAGTAAGATGTACATAAATGCCAACCATGTAAAAATGGCGTAACCAGGGTTTGTTTCTCCATCTCTGCAGGAGTTCATTGTCCAGCCCCACCTTCACAAACTGTCTTAAACGTCTTTCGTTTGCTCGCTTCATGAGTCCACCAACACCGAACCAAAGTCAGAAAAAGTCAACATCTTTCCTTCTCATGTCTCATTCTTCATCCTCATTTCTTGAAGGTCGCAGTAACCAGATGGATCACTCCACCGCACCCCAGTCTGCCTCAGCCCGGGGGCTGTGCGCGCGGTCAACAGCCAAGCCCGTAGTTTAATCGTTGTACAGGTCGTTGTTGATGACGGCGGCCTCGCCCTGCGGGGACATCTGAAGCCGCCTCTTCTTGCCGAAGGTGGAGAAGGCGTTGCGCACGTCCAGCTCGCTGCGGTGCACCACGGGCCTCAGGGTGCAGAACCCGGAGGGCGTGCCGGGGATGTACACATTGTGCTGGTAGTCGGGAGGCGGGTGGGGGTGCGGGTGCGGGTGGGGGTGCGGATGCGGGTGGGGGTGGGGGTGGGGGTGCGGGGGAGGGGGGGCAGGGAGGGCTGCTGCTGCTGGGGTGGCGGGGTGCAGCGGGGGGTCCAGGAGCGGGCGGGGACGGCGGGCACAGCGGCGGACATCTTGTTGTCTGTTTTGGGAGATGAGTGTCGGAGTTAGCAGGGGAGGGGGCAGAAGAAGCAGGGTCACTCATGGCTTCTCTGGGACTTCCAGGGGGATGGCGGTGCTTTAAGGGGGTCTTTGGACCTTCTAACTTTACTGACTGTAAGTACAGTGCGGGGCAAGTACAGCATGGGACACCGGTGATGTTAAATCAATATCAAATAGAAAAGTAAAGGGAGAATATGCAGGATATCTTCAAAATATATTTTGGTGTGTTTAACGAGATCGGATGACACACAATAGATTGTGTTCTAACACTGGGAAACATTACAGTCGGTACACAGGCTTTCCTCTTAATTGAGGATGGGTGGTGGGGTTACACCCAGAGATTGTTTGCTGGTGGGGAGATCTGGCCTGGCGTACCTTTCCCTCCACCTCTCATGTGGTTTCCCCAGGTCCAGTACTGCCCAGGGGCCATGGAGCTCACATAGTTCTCAGGGTCGGCATGCATGGCCTTGCGCATCAGCGTGCCGTCCATGTTTATAGAGTTATAGCTGTAGGGGAATACACATCATTAGCCTTGGTTCACATGGTTCCCTAACTTTGGCACAATTAAACAATAAGATTTTAATGGTATACCTTTTAATAGAATTGGAGTTTTGATTTTTCGTCAACGTCCAGTCTGTGTTTGGCTGCTTGAGCTGAAAAAAGAAAAGAATAAAACGAGTTTAGTTCCCCGCAGCGTACTTGAAACATGACTCAATTAAAGCATTCAATTTTTACTTTTAAGTTTTCTAATTTGCAACCTAGGACTATTAAGGAGGGAAATGTAATAGAGTTGGGTTCTTCATGTATCACCAGTGAATCGTTGCTAATTCGCGTTCTAACGGATTCCGAGAAAGCCATTGCTCCCCGTGGTTGGCTGCCATATTACAGGTTTAACTGGTTTCAACCTGGAGCCGTTGGAGTGGATACCAGTCACCACACAAAGTGCACCAGGGAGGGCTGTGTCACACGGGGGGTGAAATAGAGTTCTCGAGTGGAATTAATTCCGGTTTGTGTCTCATATGTATTTCACGCTCTATTAATTTACTTAGAGTTGTTAACACGGAGAATGCGACGTAAGCGTATTATTAGCATCGGTATTCTAAATACGTTCCTCGCCAGCTACGCACAAAAACCAATTAAAACCCCACCGGGATGAAACGAAACACGATTTTAATCTTCAAAGGAAAGCGTGCCAAGGAGGAAATTAAGAAAAGTATCCACGTAATTGTTTTGTGGAATTTATGCATCATTCTTCCATTAATATTTGCTTTATGCTCCTCGAGCAAGATTTTTAATTAAAAGTCACGCGAGGGCTGCCTCAAGTTTGTAGTCCTTACAGCTTTTTCTGGCACAAAGTAGGACAGCTCACTTGAAAACTTCTGGAAGTTACACTTCCACGCACCTGACTTACACGGGCAGGCCATCATCCACGCGCATGCATGATCCGCGTGCAGGCTAAGATCCACGCGCGTGCCACGATCCACGCGCACATGTAGTAGCCATGCACTGCATGTGCCATTGGAGACATGGTTATTGCTGTTAAGAGTCTCAACGAGACTTATGGGAGGAGGGAGGATCCTTAGATACACTGCTGGGCCGTCCCAAGGAGGCAATTAACATCAAGAACGTACCCCTGAAGGGATCTAGCCGCGGGGGTAACAATCGCCGTGACCTCAAATGTTCTCCGGACGTGGTCACCGGAGTGCGCGCTGGTGACCTCTCTCTTTCTGCCGGGTGGATGACGGTACCCCAGATTCACTAGCTGTCTCTTTGCATTGGCCTTGACGCCTTAATGCTAACGGTCTCGCCTCTCTCTTGCTCATTATATATATAATATATATATATATATATATATATATATATATATATATATATATATATATATATATATATATATATCTCTTGATCTCGGCGGACGCGAGGTTGAGCCTCACTCAGGGCAGACCAGCTCAACATTCGGCCAATCTACAGGCTCACCACGTTCTAGTCAGGTCTTTTCAACAACCGAGTGCCCTCATCCCCCCCTACCCCCACCCCAAACCCCCACACACCCCCGCACGCACTTACACACACACATACACGCACGCATACGCACACACACAACTGCTGCCCCTCCTCCTTCCGTTCTTGTCCCCTGTCTGCCCAATCCGACCCTTTGCCATTTTTCATCAATAATGGACCTATGCGCGCTCTCTCTCTCTCTCTCTCTCTCTCTCTCTCTCTCTCTCTCTCTCTCTCTCTCTCTCTCTCTCTCTCTCTCTCTCTCTCTCTCTCTCTCTCCTCCTTCTCTCTCTCTCTCTCTGCTCTCTCTCTCTCTCTCTTCTCTCTCTCTCTCTCTCTCTCTCTCTCTCTCTCTCTCTCTCTCTCTCCCTCTCTCTCTCCCTCTCTCTACATTGTGTGGAGGACAATGACTCGCTCATGTCTGTGCCCTTGAGGCGTAGTTAGTGAGGTTGACCGTTCAATAGCCCATCTTTATTTTGAAACAAGGGGAGGAAGAAGAGATCTGGGGGGCTCGGGGATTCGACGCAAATGTCAGATGAAATCAAAGAAATATGGTTCACCTTGCATGTGACGCACATAACCTTGAATTGTTCACGAAACTCATCAGTGATAATGGTTTCAGGCGAGAACAGTGTTGTCTTTGATGAACACGATGCGTTCTGCACTGTGGCGTTCGAAGGGTCTCACGAGAACACCAATGGCAGAACTAAATAATGTAGGCCTATACTATCAGAGCGATTGAATTGTTATTTGTAGTGGTATTTACGCTGAAGACAATTCTAGATATTATTATGAATCACTAGAATAGCTGCTGATAGATATGGTTTAAGGAGGTGGAAATGGTGTTAAATGAAATCGAATCGGAGTGAAAAGAAGTACGCGTTTTTGTTATTATTATTAAAATTAGGTTAATCTCGCTTCTATGATTTGACCTTCATATAAAACGGCAACCTGAACTTCGTAGAGACGGGATATTCCGTTATCCTGAGTTAATATTTATTTAATTAATTTAAAGACGAGACTGATGCCACCGTACCTCGTTCGGGGTGGTCGATCCGTTGTTCACGGATGAACTTCGGCCCTGCGCGTTCCACGAGTTGTCCGCGTTCTTCGCTTCGTTGTTCCGCGGCGCGCTACTGGGGCTGCACGGCTTCAGGAACATAAAGTCACTTTTAGCCGATTCTGGGGTCAGGCACACTTTATAACAATAGGACTGGGAGAGGCTGCTGTTGCCATTGACCTCCATGCAGTTCGTGGGCACTTTGGCCGTGGTGGAAATCTGCAGGTTGATGTTGGATTTCTTGAACACCTCCGGCGGGGGGTCCGGCTGGAAGCCCGCGCAGCAGCAGCAAGCCAGTGGGGGGAGACTGTACCCGCTGAGGGTCTCCCGGTCCTTGTAACACTTCACCACTGCCAGTATGATGATGGTCACCAGGAAGATCAGGGAGATGGTGCTCAGGGACACGATCAGGTAGAAAGCGAGGTTGGAGGGGGGTTGCGGGCTGAGCGTGAGGTCCCCGAAATCCGACAGCGACTCGGGCACGCTGTCCACCACCGTGAGGAGGATCGACACGGTGGCGGAGAGCGGGGGCTGCCCGTTATCCTTCACTAGTATCACAAGCCTCTGCCTTGTCGTGTCTTTTTCCACCAAACGGCGTATAGTCCGAATCTCCCCCGTGTATAAAGCTACGCTAAAAAGCCCTGGGTCGGTGGCTTGTAACACCTGATAGGATAAGCGGGAGTTCTGTCCAGCGTCTGCGTCTAACGCCGTGATTTTGCCCACCAGATACCCAGCGTCCACTGATCGCGGGACCACCTCCGTGGCCACTGTGCCGTTTTTGGGTAGCGGTGATACGATGACCGGCGCGTTATCGTTCTGATCCAAAACAAAGACGGTGACGGTGACGTTACTACTGAGAGGCGGGAAACCTGCGTCCTGGGCTTGGACCTTGATCTGGAAGTTCCTGAGCTGCTCGTAGTCAAAGGAGCGCAGGGCGTAGATGTTGCCGTTGTCCGAGTTGATGGAGACATAAGTGGACACGGGCATGCCCTGGATGTGACCTTCCAGAATGGAATATGACAAATAGGCATTCTGATTGGAATCAGGGTCGAACGCGGTCACGGAGCAAATTGAAGCGCCGGGGGCATTGTTCTCAGTCACATAGACTGTGTAGGAGGGCTGGGCGAAGCGCGGAGGGTTGTCATTAATGTCAGACACTTGGACGAGGATGGTTTTCCTCGTGGACAGAGATGGTGACCCCAGATCTCGAGCCGTGAGAGTGATGTTGTACTCGGACACCGACTCCCTGTCCAAGAACTCGCTGGTCACGAGAGTGTAATAGTTTTTAAAGGAGGAATGGAGTTGAAAGGGCACATTGCTTGGGATTTGACAGTCCACGTTTCCGTTCTCCAACGAGTCCCGGTCCATGACACTGATCACGGCGATCACCGTGCCCGGTGGCGCGTCCTCCTGAACGGGCGTGGAGACGGAGGTCAGGATGACTTCGGGTGCGTTGTCGTTCACGTCGAGAATGTCGACCAGCACCTTACTGTGAACGGCCACCGCCGACGGACCACGGTCCTTAGCCTGCACGTAAAGCTCGAACACACTCGATTTCTCAAAGTCCACGATCCCTTTCACGCGGATCTCGCCAGTGTACGGGTCGATGCTGAACAACTCGCGCACCTTTAACGGAGCGTGCCCGCTGAACGCGTAGGTCACCTCGCCGTTGGAGCCCTCGTCCAAATCCGTGGCGTTTAGTTTCAGAAGGAGAGTGCCCCGTGGTGCGTTCTCCACAAGACTCGATCTGTACACGGATCGATCGAATACAGGCACGTTATCATTGGCGTCTAATACGGTGATGGTTATTCTGGCTGTCCCGGAGCGTTCGGGCGAGCCTCCGTCCAAGGCTGTCAGCACCATCTCGTGCGTCTTCTGCTGCTCCCGGTCCAGCGGGACGTCCAGCACGAGCTCCGCAAACTTGCTCCCGTCGTTGCGCGTTTGGATGTTCAGCACGAAGTGCTGGTTGGTACTGAGCTGGTATGTGCGGAGAGAATTGGTGCCCACGTCCAGGTCCTGCGCGCTCTCTAACGGGAACCGGGAACCGGGCGCAGCGGACTCTGTAATGTCGATGTTAAACTCACTCCACGGAAAACTCGGGGAGTTGTCATTTACATCTAAAATCTCTACTTCCACCCTATAGAGTTCTAGTGGATTTTCAATCACCACTTGTAGATGAAGAAAACAGCTCGGGCTGCGTTCGCAAAGATCCTCGCGGTCTATTTTTTCGTTGACAAATAAAATGCCGTTTTCCAAGTTCACTTCTAAATATTGCTTCTTGGCGCCCGAGACAATACGGAACCGACGCGCCGATAGCTTGGCCACGTCCAATCCCAGGTCCTCCGCGATGTTCCCCACAAAAGCCCCGTGGTCCAACTCCTCCGGAATAGAGTACCGTATTTGCGCCAAAACCAGGTCCACCACACAGGCACACAGCAGCAAACACACCACCATCCCCGTGACTGGAGCCCAACTGTCTCTTGCGCGCCTGTGATCCATCTCAGAGCCGCGCGTAAAAAACCTTCACCGATGAATGGAACCAGAAACGCATCTCCTTGACATCACTAGCAACAAAAAAGTGGGCTTTGTGTATGGGCCTGCTCTGTGTCCAAATCGAGCCAGATAATGTCTAGAAATGAAGAGATGTAACTTTGCCTACTCCTCGTAGGCAAATTGAAAACAAACAACTTCTCTTGTTAAGGAGAACTGAAGAAAGGAGACGGCGATAAATATGTCTCTTCCTTTCTCTCTCTCTCTCTCTCTCTCTCTCTCTCTCTCTCTCTCTCTCTCTCTCTCTCTCTCTCTCTCTCTCTCTCTCTCTCTCTTCTCTCTCTCTCTCTCTCTCTCTCTCTCTCTCTCTCTCTCTCTCTCTCTCTCCCTCTCTCTCTCGCTCCTTCACCCTCTCTCCTTCTTTCTCTCCCTCTCTCTGGCTCTCTTGTGCTCTATGTCTCTTCTCCGTGTCCTCTGTTGTTCTACTTGTGCGGCGCGGTGGTGTGTGAGCGGCGGAAGGCTCGCTGTTTGATTTCTTCCAGAGTGGAAGCTGGCGGGGAGGTGTTTCTTTCGTGCGCGCGTGTGGCATGCTCGTGCGTGTGCGCGCAATAGAAGGGGATGGACATGGCTTATAGCCGCTTCGCATTGGACGAGGCGGACGTCGGAATGGGCCACTATAATTACAGTACACGTTTAACGCTTTCACGTCTGACCGTATCGGATCCAGTCAAAGGCACAGACACCGGGGCAAGATTAAAGACCAAATCTGTTCCCTGCTTCTCTTTAAAGTCGTCCTTCACCACTCATGTGTTAAGAGATGGAAGTTTGACTCACATATGATGCCAATTCTTTGGAAACATTTTCTCCTAAAACATAAAACGATGAATCTAAACATGTCAGCTCTCTCCTCATATGGCCTCCTACACTGGCCCACGCTGGCCCGTGGCCAGTGCGCTCGTGGGGATCGTAGCTTTTTAATGAGACTGCTTTGAAGCTAAATGCCTACGTCTCACAAACAGCCCATTCATTAATCATGGCGCGTCGATTTGAGCTTTCTAAAAAAGAATTCGAGATGGGGTCACTGTATACAATTTTAATAGGCTTTTCAATGGGCTGATGATACATTCTGAGGATTAGAAAATGATCAGTGATGATCATCATAAGTGGAAGATGTAGTCTCCTATACACATAGGCCCGAGCATGAGGCGCATTACACGAATTTGATTTCCCTGAGTAGGTTGATTGTTATGTGTGATGTATCATCACAATCAACATAAAAGCACCGTTGTAAACCCGTAATCGCGCTTGACTTTAATCGCACTTTCTAGTTTGAATTAAATTGAAATGACAAAGGTGTGTTATTTACTGTTGTGATCATCACACTGTGTGTGTGTGTGTGTGTGTGTGTGTGTGTGTGTGTGTGTGTGTGTGTGTGTGTGTGTGTGTGTGTGTGTGTGTGTGTGTGTGTGTGTGTGTGTGTGTGTGTGTGTGTGTGTGTGTGTGTGTGTGTGTGTGTGTGTGTGTGTGTGTGTGTGTGTGTGTGTGTGTGTGTGTGTGTGTGTGTGTGTGTGTGTGTGTGTGTGTGTGGCGGGGGGGGGTTGTTGACGTGCCTGAACATTTCCAGCATATGTATCATGTGTTGTATGTTTACGACATAACCTCAGTGGATCAGGGAGAAGCGGTTATTGTTTGGAAAGAGAGAGAAGCCAAAAGCCTGGTTTCTTAGGAGACTGCCACATGTGTGTCCGTATCTAATCTTCCCCCAACTAATCCCGGTCAGTCACACAGACAATCCTTGAACCACAGGAAGGCGGGGGGCGGCGCCGCAGCGACTCCCCCTCACCAAGTCGACCTCGCGTCGGTCGACGGACACGAGCCGCATTTTAATGAAAGCGTGTGGCTCGGAATCGGAAAGTGTCTTCCTGAGGCTGACGACAGCCATAGCCTCATGGGGTGCCCGATAATGTGATTCCCAACCCAGTCTCTTAAGCAACGACCCCTCGCAAACACAATTCACCAGTCACTAAGAAAAAAGTACGATTTCCAGGTTCAAACACAGCAGAAAACACGATTTGCTGTCAGACTTAAACTCCAGCAGATGGTTAAGCTTCTTCGGAAATGATTACATTGCTAAAAAAAAAAACAACACACTCACACACACAAACACACGCACAACCAATTCCGTTGCGTTCCCTGTCTTTTTTAATTAACGTAGAAAGGGATTAGTGTGCAGCTATCCGGGATCAACCGTCCTCCGACAGAAGAATGATAAATAATCCCCAAAGCATTTCGTTGAATGTAGCACCCAGCTGTGCCGATACATGTCACGTTTCCTTGCATTACACGGAGCATTAACCGAGACCCGTCTGTCTCTGTCGCCGTGCGTCGACACCATGCGGGGCCCTGAACTTTCCATGGTCCACACCCGACATACCAACCACCACAACAATAAAAATAAATAAACCAAGGACGGAAGGAGGAAAGAAAGATAAAAGCAAGAAACTGCATTAAGCCTAATCATGAACATGTTGATGGTTGGTTGCTGATTGCCCTCTAACAAGTGACTCATTTAACTCGGTACCGGGTAAAACAGATTCCAGTTTAGAATTGTGTTTGTGATCTGATGCTGCCATCTATTGGCAACTCGGCGCGACTACGAAGGAGAGAATTGGAAATAGGAGGGAAAAACAAGGGACCTTCTGCTTTTTAAAAACTTCTGGATTATCAAATGTTTCAATCTGGAAGGTTCAGCATTTTTTTCTTCAATTTGTGTAGACAAGCATTGACTATACACGTTTTTATAGTAGGCCTATTAAGAGTGTATGAGTAAAAATCGCGTGGCGTCATTCATCCTGTTTCAACTATGGTATGATGCTGTCATCTAGCGGCCATTTTTGCTACTGAGGGTTGTTTGGAAAGGAAATATAATGCATGTTTTATTGAGATTTCCCTTGGTAAGAGACAGTAACACACACACACACACACACACACACACACACACACACACACACACACACACACACACACACACACACACACACACACACACACACACACACACACACACACACACACACACACACACACACACACACACACAGTGTGATGATTGCATTATACTGTAGGCCTACATTGAGGGGCAGGGCTGGTATATTGGTGCATACACATCACAAGGGGCACAGGCTCTTTGGGGGTGATTTTAAGATTGAACTTCACCCAAATCTATTATTGTCTTGATATTCGTTGAAGTTTGATACACATTTAGAAACAATAAATATTACACGATTGACTTCCATACGTGGTAAATAGGCTTAACGTTTTGCTTTCGGGCAGAGTTCCTTTGCGAAATAAATGCTAATTATTAAAATAAAATAAAATAAATAAATAAATAAACAAAACGCTAGACAGCGCCCGCGGTTCGATCTGCCGCTGGGGCTGAGGATTTCATTGGATTGATGTAGTCGCTGAGCTAAACTAGCGCCAGGTGAACCATAGCATGCCTCTCTATAGTAGTTAAACTTGACAGACAAGGTCGTCGTACGTCACATGGACCGGCTGTATTATCCGGAAATGTGCCGTGTACACGTTGATTCAAAGTTTGTTATGATGAGTTGTCAGTCCTCTAGCGTGCTTACACGTCATTGGAGGCTATACAGGCTAGGCCTATAAGAGGCGGGCAAACTGAAGCACCTGTAAACTATACGGGCGGAAGACTGACTGGTTTACAATTGCCTCAGAAGTAGCAGTTCTTAGAAACTGATTTTATTATGACCCCCAACTCAATAGGCCTACCGTTTTGCTTTGGGATGAATGATGTGTGGTTTTAACATATCCCAACGTCGGTGATTTGGACTATTTAGGATCTCTCTCCATTTCAGTCAAATTTGACAAATAGGCTACTTCAACGGCCTTTTGTAAAGCTGTATCCAAGGGATGTCCACTGTGTGCAGGTGTTGTTAAATAGTTTTGAAACATGCTTTAATATCCTGGTAATAATGTGGCATTCATCATAATCATTAACGACTTTTTTCTTTGGTTGGGGTCGTAGTACGCCTGAGGGCTGCTAGAATGGCCGATTGGTTTGTGGTGTTATTGTGCCATCTGCTGGAATTAAATAAGTTGTTAATGCCGGAATTGAAAGTAGCCTATATCGTAAGTTTGTTAACATAAAAGAGAATAGGCTACGTCTTTCGTGTTTAGTCTTCAAATATTTCTCATGTAGCCCGTTTTACCCACGTCATTTGCAGGACATATGGGCATACGATTGAATGACGTTAGGTTGAGAATTCCAGACAATAATCTATGAGTAGGCTATGATGAGGTCCCCCTCAAAACATTGTTTTGTATAAGAAATGTAGAAAGCAAATATAATAACACACGCAGAAAGACCTAACGACTACCCCGTGTCGAGGTCTCACGTCCGAACAAAAGACTCATGTCACATCGGGAAGACCCGCGGGGTGAGGCCATGGGGAGGTGATGTGTTGGTGTCTGGGGATTTCGTTGCTGGCCAAAGGGCAAAGTGTGATGTAATCAGAATGTTGCTAGGCAACCATAGTGCGACGCACACCTGGAACTAAAACAAAAGAAAGATTATGTCTTCCGGAGTCTTGCTGTATTGACACAGATGGTCCACTAGATGGCGGACAAGACTAAGAACAGGCAGATAGACTCCTCACCATGCTGTTTTGAATTCGTGTGTGTGTGTGTGTGTGTGTGTGTGTGTGTGTGTGTGTGTGTGTGTGTGTGTGTGTGTGTGTGTGTGTGTGTGTGTGTGTGTGTGTGTGTGTGTGTGTGTGTGTGTGTGTGTGTGTGTGTGTGTGTGTGTGTGTGTGTGTGTGTGTGTGTGTGTGTCGCTCTCTCCTCGACAAGTAGCTGCATCTTCACCTGTGTTTGTGTGGTGCCCCCCTTTGGGGAGATAAGTTCTGAATACTACTGCAGATGTGAGTCGAGTGAGAGAGAGAAAGAGAGTCATGGAAACCTAAACAGAGAGAGAGAAACAGAGATAGTCAGACGCGCACACACACACACACACACACACACACACACACACACACACACACACACACACACACACACACACACACACACACACACACACACACACACAAATATATAGAGTCAGAGAGAGAAAGAGTCGAATAATGTTCAGCATGCTGCAAAAGAAAATTCTGAAAAGAAGAAACCAGTTCTGAGTGGACACCCCTACACCACCTCTCTGCATGTCTGTCTGTCTGTCTGTCTGTCTGTCTGTCTGTCTGTCTGTCTGTCTGTCTGTCTGTCTGTCTGTCTGGCCGCTTCTCGTGGAGCCCCACTGCAGTGTGGGAGAAGGTGGGGTCACCGTCTGTCAGGGACGAGAGAGAGACAGAGAGAGAGAGAATCAGGCACACAGCAGGGAGTGAACGCAGGAAGGGTGTTGTGGAAAAGAAAAGAGGAGGAATGGGGGGGGGGGGGGTACAAGAAAAGGGAAGGGGACGGAAACACACAGAAGAGGTAAGCTTGTGGTCCAAGGGGTCGTCCAGTGATATTAGGGAGAGAGAGAGAGAGAGAGAGAGAGAGAGAGAGAGAGAGAGAGAGAGAGAGAGAGAGAGAGAGAGAGAGAGAGAGAGAGAGAGAGAGAGAGAGAGAGAGAGAGAGAGAGAGAGAGAGAGAGAGAGAGATTCATCCATATGCTCCTCAGCTGTGTAAACTGAATTGCGGCGCTGCGTCTCGGATTCCCCCAAAAATGGGGGATATTTATAGGAGGCTGGCAGAGGCGGCATGTGGACCCTTGCTCTGTCACACCCGCTAATATTATTATTATTACTTTATATGCGCAGAAATGGAAAATGTCAGCAACCTGAGAGGCCTACAGAGGGAGTGTGTGTGTGTGTGTGTGTGTGTGTGTGTGTGTGTGTGTGTGTGTGTGTGTGTGTGTGTGTGTGTGTGTGTGTGTGTGTGTGTGTGTGTGTGTGTGTGTGTGTTAGTCTGTGTGTGCATACGCCTGTGTGTGTGTGTTCGTGTATGTGTGTGTGTTGGTCTATGTGTGTGTGTGTGTGTGTGTGTGTGTGTGTGTGTGTGTGTGTGTGTGTGTGTGTGTGTGTGGTGTGTGTGTGTTGTGTGTGAGTGTGTGTGCATGTGTGTTAGTCTGTATGTGCATACGCCTGTGTGTGTTTGTGTGTGTGTGTGTGTGTTTGTGTATGTGTGTGTGCGTGTGTGTTGGTCTATGTATGTGTGTGTGTGAGTGTGTGTGTGTGATTGTCTGCCCCATAGTCTCATGTAGTGTCTGCATTTTGTTTTATTTCGAGGGGGGAAATAAGGCAGACATGGGGGGAGGGGGGGGAGCAAATAATGAAAAAGGGGGAGACGGAGTAAAAGGGGAGAACGTTTGCCTGTATTGGCAAGGGATGTAACCTGATCCACCGGACCTATTAGAACTGTCAGAGACTAAGGGAGTGAGAGAAAAGGTTGGATGGCAGGGGAGGAGAGAGAGAGAGAGAGAGAGAGAGAGAGAGAGAGAGAGAGAGAGAGACAGAGAGAGAGAGAGAGAGAGAGAGAGAGAGAGAGAGAGAGAGAGAGAGAGAGAGAGAGAGAGAGAGAGAGAGAGAGAGAGAGAGAGAGAGAGAGAGAGAGAGAGAGAGGGAGAGAGAGAGAGAGAGAGAGAGAGAGAGAGAGAGAGAGAGAGAGAGAGGGAGAGAGAGGGAGAGAGAGTGAGAGAGACAGAGAGGGGGGAGGAGAGAGAAGGAAGGAAAGAGAGCGAGAGAGAGAGAGAGAGAGAGACAGAGCGGGTGGAAGGGGGTGTCTGCGGTAGGAGAGAGGAGAGAGAGAGAGAGAGAGGCAGAGAGAGAGAGGAGAGAGAGAGAGAGAGAGAGAGAGAGAGAGAGAGAGAGAGAGAGAGAGAGTGAGAGAGAGAGAGAGGAGGGGTAAAGAGAGAGAGAGAGAGAGAGGGGGGAGAGAGGGGGAGACAGGGGGGGAGGAAGAAAGAAAGAAAGAGTGGAGCAGGACGAGA
Source organism: Melanogrammus aeglefinus (assembly GCA_900291075.1). NCBI lineage: Eukaryota > Metazoa > Chordata > Actinopteri > Gadiformes > Gadidae > Melanogrammus > Melanogrammus aeglefinus. The sequence continues at coordinate 82,121 of OLKM01002112.1, forward strand.
CAGACACAGACATGAGCACATATTCCAGCTCCAGATTATAAGATTCCCGCAAGTTGCAGACATGTTGAAACACACTTCACTCTCAGACACTCACACACACACAAAACACACAACAGTGCACACACGTACACAAACACACACACACACACACACATACAAGTGCACACACACACACACACACACACACACACACACACACACACACCTATACACACACACCTACGTACACACACGTGCATGCGTATACACACAAACAGACACATACACAGACACTTGCATACACACACAGACACTCATACACTCATACACAAACACACAAAGGTCCCGGTCCACCTGGTAACAGATGCAAACTCACGTGCACACATGCAGAAATATAAACAGCGGGCTAGACATAACAGGGCTGTGCGTGCGTCCTGCTGGTAGGAGAGGAAATTCCAGCCGGAACAGGTGGGATGGCCGATAGCGATCCATCGGGATGGCTCTGTTCCCGCGCGGGACTCTGTCATCAGTTCAGTAAAGATCCCCGCCAGGGATTGGGATCAGGCTGGCCTCCAAAGGACTGATACTCACGTGCACCTATGCACATGCACATGTGTGGGCACCTGCATGTGTATGGGCACATGCACGTGTATGGGCACATGCACGTGTATGGGCACATGCACTTGCAGGCATGGGTGCCAGCAGCTCTATCAACTTTAATTACAGTTGGATAAAAGAAAATACGTACTAATCTGTTGGTGTTGCCACAGCATGCCTTCTAAGATTTTAGCCGACGATGCATTAAAAAAACAAATAAAGTAGTTTATAGATGTAGCGCTCGATATCAAAGATCCAATGAACTCCATTGCTTCAGGGGAAGTGTCCTGAAGGGGGCAGTGAGGAGGCTCCCTCTGTAAAGATGAGTTGGTGACCTGAGAACCACAGAGGTGACGATTTGAGAGACAATTGACTCAACTTAAAGTATTGCAATGTCTCGTCAACATCATCATTTTTCATGGCAGTTTAGAGCTATATGTGGTGTATGTGACGCCGTAGGGCCATAAGGCTACAAGCAGGACAAATCCTGAACCTTTAAGGTAGAAAAGGTCATTTTTTGATGAATAATTAATAAGTCCACTTCAATTGACTTCAACACTGTAAGCTGACGTTAGTAATTGAGCAGAGTCACTTCACGTTATGAGTCGTTATTACGAAAATCTTTAGATGCTAGCATATGTTGGCAAGACATGGGACAAAGGCCATGGACAGATGGACTCCAATTTGTACGTTTTAATCTTTTGTCACATGTCCACACATGGGCTGTGTGTGTGCCATTACTACCAGAAGTACCCAAAAAACCTTATCTACACGTTAGAGACATCCAGAATACCTTAACAAAGCGCGTTAGAAATCCAGCAAAGTGCACTTACATGTTAATATCAGCCTGAGAAGCTTGCAAGCGCTATGTCAACCAGCGCTAATTTGTGTTTTAAATTCATATACATACACATTCATGTTGGCATTAAAATTAATACAGCCAGTAGACATTGCACATGTAATAACTTTTTTCCCAGATATATCCAGTATGTTTTAAATAATAATATTCACAAGAACACTCAACTACCCCCACACATACATTGTTATCATGAGTATTTCTTGATGTCCGGGTTGGAAATCAAGTTGGATGAAAACTGCGCTACCTGTTTAACCGGCTAGATGGCGATGTGGTCTGAGATGCATTTGCAATCGACGTGAGTGCAGGCAGCCCAGATGGAACCACACATACCATCTCTAGAAATTGCTTACCTGAAGTGTTTTATCATAAATATAGTTTATCGTATTTATTTGATAACTTTGAGAAAGAGCTTTTGAAGTCTGATGGCGGGTTGGGGGACAGGGGCCCCAAGAAGGATGTGATGTAGGGCACAAGGATGGACAGAAACGGCCCTGGACCTATTGTACCGGGTATCCTCCTTTTTGTTTTCTGTGTTCCGTAGAATGTTGAGGTTCTGAGGTCATGAATAACAAGTGGAAGGGACTGGCAGAGAGAGGGGGGAAAAGACAGGAAGCTTGGGAAAGAAACAGAGGAGGAAGACGAGCAGGAAACAGACACTGGGCTCTGGGCAAACAGAACGCACCGCATCAGAGAACAGGAGTCAAAGCTCAAATATGTGTCTGCATGTGTGTGTGTGTGTGTCTTTAATGTTTATGCAAGGGTCCGGGGAGTGACTTAAACCTAAGGCCCTGTTGCAGTATATCCTTCAGTACGCTGCCTCATTACTGGAAAAAATATGAAAATGTCCCTGATATCAGCCAACACTTTGTGCATGGCTGCCTGTGTTTCTGTGTGTCTCTTTCTACTGGGCCGATGAGGTGTGTGTGTGTGTGTGTGTGTGTGTGTGTGTGTGTGTGTGTGTGTGTGTGTGTGTGTGTGTGTGTGTGTGTGTGTGTGTGTGTGTGTGTGTGTGTGTTGG
>OLKM01002113.1:5000-15000 GCA_900291075.1 Melanogrammus aeglefinus
GTGTGTGTGCATCAAGGTTTGTTTAGTGTGTGGATTTGTGTTTTTGTGTGTGTCTGTTTAATGTTTAATGTGTGATGTTTAGGTGTGTTAAATATGTGTTGTTTTGTATGTGTGTGTTTGTGTGTGCTCTTGTGTTTGTGAGTGTGTGTGTGTGTGTTTGTGTGTGTGTCTGTGTGCAGGTGAGCATATGTGTCAGAACAAGTCTGCATGTGTGCTTGGCTGTATCCGTGTCTATTTGCATGTGTGCCTGTGTGTTTTCATGTTTGTGTGTGCTTGTTTGCATGAGAGTATGTGTGTGTTCATTTCCATGAGTATTTGTGTGTGTGTGTGTGTGTATGTTTTCTCTCATTACTTAGAATGTGTGTGTTTGACCTCTGCTTTCACCTGCAGTACACGTGCTTGCCCTACTTCCTGTCATGTTACCATATCTTCTCCTTCATGCCCTCACCATCGACTTCCTGTCACACGGCTGGAAAGGAGATTTGAGGTTCTCCCATTTACAAATGATGTCTTATTTAGTTACACCTATTTTTCGTGTGAGTGCTGTTCAGTCGTAGTACTCTGTGGTGCACTACTCGAATATGACTTAGACAGCCGCATGTGTGTGTCTTGGTACCTCTGTCGATTCACTCAGTGTGCATGTACACTACGTGCTGTGCTGCCGTTGAGTACGGAGAGTGTCCTTCGATCCACACTTCACGATTAGCCCGTTTTGAGTACGACATCCGGGTCCTTGAAGTGTACTTCTTTTCGCCGGATCTGAATTGGAACGTACTGTGTACTCAAATTTTGGCTAGTAAGTACGGACAGTACGGGTATTGGAACACGGCACATATCTTCTCCTATATGCCCTCACCATCGACTTCCTGTCACACGGCTGGAAAGGAGATTTGAGGTTCTCCCATTTACAAATGATGTCTTTATTTTCTTTCACCTGTTTTTCCCTCTCCATCTTTCTCTGTCTATCTCCCCCTCTCTCTCTATATCTTTCTCACCTCTCTTTCCCACCCCTCTCCCTCCCCCCTCTCTCTTTCCCCCTCTCTGTCTCTCTCTCATTCAGTCTTCTTAGGCCTTCTTAGGACAGTTATTTCCCTTTCCCTCTTTCTCTTTCTCTCCATCCATTTAGCCCTGTCTGAGCATACAGCTGTGACTTTGAAAAATAACAAATATTCGGCAGTGGAAGTCCCTCTGCTCCCACGTTGTCAGATGGGAGGTTCTCATAGTTTATAAAAGCCCACTTCAAACTCATATTGTTCAGCGGGCATTATTTTGTGCCACACGAAGATGGAAGTTTTGAGATGAAAGTGTACCCGTCATAACAAATCAGTTATGCATGGCTTCACTTGTTTGGTCCTGATGTTGACGCGTCCGTGGAAAAAGAAAAGAAAACGTAGAAGGGCTGGACGGTATGGACGCGCATGCATATGCGCATCCATACCTTCCAGCTCTTCTAATCGCCGTTTCTTAATTATTTCTCCTGTGTGTGTGTGTGTGTGTGTGTGTGTGTGTGTGTGTGTGTGTGTGTGTGTGTGTGTGTGTGTGTGTGTGTGGTGAGAGAGAGAGTGTGTGTGAGTAGAAGTGTGTGAGAGAGAGAAGAGAGAAGAGAGAGACAGAGAGAGAGAGGAGAGAGAAGAGAGAGAGAGAGAGAGAGAGAGAGAGAGAGAGAGAGAGAGAGAGAGAGAGACACAGACAACAGCATGGAGGAAGGATGAGGGAGAGAGCTGTTGTTCCTACCTATAGGCGTGATTCTAGATCACGGCTGCAATTCGGTCCAGTCTAAACTGCGGTAGAATGGGGAAGGCTAAGTGGGAAGGTCAGGAGGGGGAGGGGCGAGGGGGGGGGGGGTTGGAGGGGGGGTGCGTTCCCTCGGAAGCGCGCCCTATCTATATTTATTTCTCTGGAAAGGAAGACAAGTCTCTGTTGGGACGCTGGCAGCTTGCCTGCGGCTACCTGACACATCCTTTGCAGACGCTGAAACACACACACACACACACGCACACACACACACACACTCGCACACACACACACAAAAACACACACGCACACGCACACACACACACAAATGTACACACACACACACACACAAACGTACACACGTGCACACACGTGCACACACACACATGCCCACACACAAACGTACACACAAACACACACACCCAAACTTCCACACACAGACAGGCACCCACACACAAAAAAACACACATGGCCTACACCCTCGGTGGAAAAACAAACTGACCTGGCGAAGCTGGAATGCATTTCCCATTCGAGAGTTGAAGCCTTTTTGTTCATTTTATTTTCCGTCCTACCAAAACTTTGGTTTTCACTAAAAGGTCTCCTCGTGGGATACGAGTTGCCTCTCTGACTTTGCAAACCAGGATGCCAATGACAAAGTGAGGTCCATTACTTAACACATTGTTTTAGAACTCCTAACTCTATAAGGGCTACATCAAGGGGGATTTACAGCCGTTACAGCAGTTTCACGTATGAGGTTCCTCTCTACTGTAACCTCTTTTCTGCTTCAAATAAACCAATAAGTCAACAAGGGGTAGATATATTGTGTTATGTGTGGCTGATCTACAATCCACTTGGTCCCCTTGTCTGGGACCCACTTATGGCTCACAGTTTGAAAACCAATGTTCAAGGGGTCAGGTTGTTATTGACCTGAAGATGCATCACATCACTGTGAAGGCACTTTGCCATGTGCCGGATTGAGCTCCCGCCAGTCAGTGGACGGGAGACGACAGTGATCTGTCCACTCTAACTGGGTGTACAACTATATAGCTGCACAGTAGCTCTGCTGGCCGGGGGGTCGTGAGTGGGCGGGGTTCTGTGTGTGTCGACAGTACACAATGAGAATGGATTCAGGAGGTTCTTGTAAACAAAGAGAAAGGTGCACTTTGTATTTGTGTAATGCATCAGTTATAGGGTGGGATTTTGTTGATAACATTTTAGAAATCACTCAGCATCGACTACAGATACACTACCTTTCAAAGGTTTTGGGCAACCCAGACAGTTTCATGTTTTCCATGAAAAGCTGTGCTAACATAATTTTCACAAGGGTTTTCTAATCATCAATTAGCCTTTTTACACGATAATTAATGTACCACTAGAACACAGGAGTGATGGTGGCTGGACGTGGGCCTCTGTACACCTATGTAGACGTTCCATCAAAAATCTGCCGTTTCCAGCTAAAACAGTCTTTTACCACATTAACAATGTCTAGAATGTTTTCATCATTAATTTAATGTCATCTTCATTGAAAAAAACGGTGGTTTTAAAAATAAGGACATTTCTAAGTGACCCCAAACATTTGAACGGCAGTGTATGTCCAGGTTGTGTTAAGCTATTTCAAATATTTCATACATTCCCGCTCTGATATCAAACTTTTTATTTCCAAATACAATCACGAAGGGCCTTCTCTGACGGTCAGTCTCCAGCTAATTGTGTTTGAGGGGCTGAGGGTACAGAAGGCGATACCCTGAGCTTGGTCCCCCACACATTAGCGGATCCTTAATAACATTGAAAGCTTGCTGATGCACAGGGAAAGTCTTCATGATATCGATTAGCTGACTAATGAGGATGATGAGTCATGCCGAGGGAGCGCGCTCCCCTCTCCATACAGATTCTCCTAAAACTGAGAGGCGATTGCCTTCATCAGAGCCCCAGAGCGAGGGACACAGTTGGGCAGCTTCAACCAGTAGCGTGGTAACCACAGGTGATACTCCTCCAAGCGTTAGCCCAGACTCCATACCGAAGCAATGCGCTATTCTACATGTCGCTTCCTCTCTCCTTAAACCGACCTTTCAGTCTGTCTTCACTTCTCTGTCCCTAAAGTCACAAAAAAAACAACGGAATAATATATTTATTTATATAGACCAGAACATAGGGTTTTTCCTGAGTTTAGTTTCAAATGGAAAGAAAACATATTGAAACTACAGCCATGAATAATAGATTGTGTCTCAATGTCAAATGCTGGGGGCGCTTTGAGTTTAGCCTGTGTACACCATCCACAGCGAACGGAAAGAGAAGGCTGTGCTGTGTCTGGGTTCCCCTCAAAAGGTATGCGAGGCGAGGGCCGGAGGTAGTCTGTAAATAATCACGGAAGAAGACATATTACATGGTACTTGGCTGCGAGGTTCACCGCAACCCAGGCAAGGCCCAGCGGTCTGCACGCTGCAGCTTTTATCATTAGGAAAAAAAAATGTTTAGTATGTACTCCTTCTCTTTTTTATGTTGATGTTAAACTGTTTCTGTTCTGCGTCCATCTTATTTAAAATACAGTGTACGGAGTGCAGTGTTCAACATAGGAAAAATTGCTTTGTCCTCCCTTTAATGACTATCTTGTTCTTTTTTATATTTCATATTTTATCTTCTTGCGCCCCATCTTCCTGTTGGTCTCCCTCACCTCTCCTCTGCCTTCTCTTCTCTGTTGCCTTTCACCTGTTCTTCCTGTCCTCTATCCTCTATCTTCTCACCTTCATCCTCTCCTCTCCTCTCCTCTCCTCTCCTCTCCCTCTCCTCTCCTTCCTCTCCCTGTCTCTCCTCTCCCCTCCTCTCCTCTCCTCTCCCTCTCCCCTCCTCTCCTCCCTCTCCTCTCCTCTCCCCTTCTCTTCGCACCTCTCCTCTCCTCTAACACCTCTTGTCATTACAGCTTGCTCCTGCTGGGACAAGCCTCTGCTTGATCTACTTTCCATCTCTCTTCTACTAGTCTTTCGCACCTCTCCTCTCCTCTAACACCTCTTGTCATTACAGCTTGCTCCTGCTGGGACAAGCCTCTGCTTGATCTATTTCCATCTCTGTTCTGACAAGTGTTTGCTTGTTTCATGTGCACCAGCTGAGAGAGAGATTGTGTGTGTGTGTGTGTGTGTGTGTGTGTGTGTGTGTGTGTGTGTGTGTGTGTGTGTGTGTGTGTGTGTGTGTGTGTGTGTGTGTGTGTGTGTGTGTGTGTGTGAGAATATAAGTGTGTGGTTTGTGTGTGTGGGTGTGAGCGTGCGTGTATCTGCACGGGTGGGATTAAGACTTTTTCAGCTATTAATTAGAAGCAGAAACATCAATTTCTCAGCATTATTGGTAAGGAAGTTAGTGCGTAAGTGTGTGTGTGTGTGTGAGTGTGTGTCTGTGTGTTTAAAAAGAGTGAGTTCGGCATGGATGTGCTGCATGCGAGTGTGCGTGTGTGTACATGCTTGCGTGCATGCAAGAAATCATGCAATCACCTGTGCAGTGTATTTACAGCAATTTTCTGTCAAAGTTCCTGGAATATATGACATGTGTCAACTCAGCCAAGCCCAGAGCGCTAGATAGAGGGACGGCTAGATAGACGGAAGGCTACATAGATACAGAATGCTCCTGGCTTCAATCCTCCGTGTCTGCAGGCTGCCTGGAGAGTTGCCCTAACCCCTAATGCTCATGAAGGTCTGTTCAATGGCTAAACAGAAGTACACGGGTCGACAGACAGACAGGAAGACTGACAGACAGTCGACAGCTAGATAATAGTGTGCACAAGCACATACTAACTTGTACATGTAAATACTTGTTCCATGTGCGCCGTGTGTGTGCGTGTACGTGTGTCCCCACTGTGCTCCTCTCCGGTGACACCCCCCCCCCCCACCACACACACACACACACACACACACACACACACACACACACACACACACACACACACACACACACACACACACACACACACACACACACACACACACGCAGATTGATCCCCACCAGCCCTCCCCGTCCCTGGCCAGCAGCGCTGCAAGGTCAGCAGTGCGTGGGTCTGTGGATGAGTGGGCTCCACTCCCAGAGGTCAGCTACTCCTCACCGCTATCTGCCCCCACACAACCAGCCATATCAGATCTCTCTGTGTGTGTGTGTGTGTGTGTGTGTGTGTGTGTGTGTGTGTGTGTGTGTGTGTGTGTGTGTGTGTGTGTGTGTGTGTGTGTGTGTGTGTGTGTGTGTGTTTATGGGTACGTGGGTGTGTATTGCTTATAAAAGTGTGTTTGTGTGTGTCTTTGGTATGCGAGCTGTTTGTGTGTGTGTGTGTGTGTACGTGTGTTTGTATTGTTTGTAAACGTGTGTGAAGTGTGTGTCTTTGGTATACGGGATGTTTGAGTGTGTGTGTGTGTCTGTGTGTCTGCAAATGTGCAGTGCTAACCAGGGGCCAGCCACAGATGGCCTGCACTCCCCCCCCCCCTGCCCCGTCCTGACCTCACTGCCCTTCCCTCGGGGGCAGCCGGCCAATCAGGGATAAGCCTATTTTCAGACCCCTCCCCCTGGGGACAGCAAACATCCCATCTGATAAGGGTTCATCTCAGATCAAACTCAGACAGCAGAACACACACACACACACACACACACACACACACACACACACACACACACACACACACACACACACACACACACACACACACACTAAGCAGATGTTTCGACTTGTTCAGTGTAATGAAAATATAATCCTCTATACATCTGCATTTGTGTGTCTGTATGTCAGTGTGTGTGTGTGTGTGTGTGTGTGTGTGTGTGTGTGTGTGTGTGTGTGTGTGTGTGTGTGTGTGTGTGTGTGTGTGTGTGTAAGAGAGAGAGAGAAAAAGAGAGAGAGACAGGGAGAGAGAGAGACATGGAGAAAGAGTGATAGGGAAAGAGAAGCCAGAGGAATAAATGTATGATTAAAAATAATGCATGCCTAATGATTCCCATAAGAAATTAACGCGTACTTACGGACTAACAAACATTTACAAACAGCCTGCATTGTTTAACAGAATGCAAATGACGCACTCCTGGCCAGACAGGGCCTCATTACCGTCTGCGCGAGGGGACGTGGTGCGATTTGAAGAGAAGGCGTGCCTATCTGCGAGTAGAGTTCATGTGTGGACCCCCCGCATGTTCCGGCGTGGACCACCAGCCCGACGGCAAGCCGAGACTGATGGTCCAGACCGGCCGCGTGGTGTGTGCTGCCGACGTCGGCCCTGACCTTAAGAGACGCCCGGAGGGCCGGAGGCTGTCCTGTCACTCTGAGGGTCTCCGGTACTGAGTCAGGTGGCGTTGGAGCCCGAGATTATTCAAGCGCTCACTAGTATTATAGCCTTTACCTGTAAGACCACAACCTGCTCCTTTTTCGTCAAATGCGCAAAAAGCTGTCGCTGTACCTGGATGGAGACCGGCTGAGGTATTATGGGATGTGGGGGTGTAGCCTGGTCAGGTGTTCCCACAGGGATGAAGAAACAGTTTTTTAACCGCAAGGAAACCACGACACAGCGTTTATAGTTCATAGAAGCTGTTTAGGTCCTGTTTTGGATTTGGAAGTTCATGTAAGGTGGATACATGTTGTAGCATGCACCATAGCAAGACTTTAGCGTGTTCTAATTTACAGGACGGCAGCTCGTTACCGGACCCTTCACAGTCCTGTCCTGTGTCTGGGAGTTGCCGTGGCACTGAGGCCGGTATGTCAGTCTGTCCTACGTCTTTATAAATTTGAAGGGATCTGATCAATAACAAATCAATAAAACCAAAGACAGGTCAAGGTTCTGCCCCATTTCTGGGTGGGTCACACACACAAAAGGAAACGCATGCACACACACAAACACACACACAACACACACACACACACACACACACACACACACACACACACACACACACACACACACACACACACACACACACACACACACACACACACACACACACAGCTAATAATACCTGTTAAAAAATCTTCTTATAAAATGAAAAATATGTTATCTTAATCCATTTATGTGAGTGACATTGACATATGTAAACTTCCTAATAGACAACCTCCAAACCTGCACTATCTTCTGCCATTATTACATTTTTCCATTTATTACGGAAACCGTTATCATGATAGGTTAATTCTACGACTGTCCTGTATTAAAAAGTGAGTTATTTTTTTTAATACCTGCACATGGATATTAAAGGGGCCGATAACGATTGGCACATAGCATCGACCTTGAGCCTAAATTGTCATGACTTTCCAACGCGTGTTATATGCTGTTCTATTAACATTTAGTTGGCATTTGAACGCATACCAAATCCTATTTCCTCGGGCCTCGCTTAGGTTGACCTTTACGTCCGTTCCTGCAAACATCTCTTATCGCACAATGCACCCGCGTCGCACGTATGTCGCTACATGCCCATCGCATGGTGCTCTACATGCGCAGCCTCTGCGTCGTGTTGGTTTCCCTGCAGGGTCGGCCTGAGAACGTCAGTCGCAGGCCGTGAAACAGGTGTTTCACCAGAGCGGCGTCGTAGGAGTCCTGTGTTTGTCTTTAATGGCCTGACACTTGGGAACCAATGTGGGCAAGCACACTCACACACACACACAAACACACACGCAGACCCACACACACAAATGCACAAACACATACACACACGTGTGTGCACACACACACACACACATATGTACGCATGCACACAAAAATATATTCACACACCCAAACAAACAAATATGCAACAGAATGCATACACAAAACCAGGGCCCACAACAACCCCTCCACACACACACACACACACACACACACACACACACACACACACACAACACACACAGACAGACAGACAGACAGACAGACAGACAGACAGACAGACAGACAGACAGACAGACACACAAATAGTTTAGGGTTAATTTGTGTCCATCCTTAACAACCAATGACAGTTGTTTGTGCAATGCCAAACAAAGTTTAGTGTGACCGCAGCGGCATAATGCATCGTATCACATTATGGTCTGGTCTTGATCTAACTTCATGATATGTGAGTTGTTTGTGCGCAGTTATGTTATGTCATGAATATGGCTTTGGCTTTGTGTGTTTGTTTATGTGTATCTGTGTGTGCATGTGGGTGAATGTTGTGCATCTGCATGTGTGTGTGTGTGTGTGTGTGTGTGTGTGTGTGTGTGTGTGTGTGTGTGTGTGTGTGTGTGTGTGTGTGTGTGTGTGTGTGTGTGTGTGTGTGTGTGTGTGTGTGTGTGTATCTGCATCAGTTGGTTTGTACGTTGTGGCAATCCCCGGTCGTCGGCGGCTGCGATTCCAAAAACGCACGCTCAGGAAGGGTTGCGGTGCAGTGGATTTATTGCGTGCAGCTCACAATAGAAAGGGGAAATCATGCATCAACTTACGTCTCTTCCACACCGGGGCAAAAAGGGTGAGGGGTCTCCGGGTCCGGTCCATCGGTGAGGTCGGCGTGGCTACCGCTCCCGGTTTCTCCCGCTCAGTCCGCGACTGTCCCCCACTCGGCTCCCTCCCGGGCACGAGCCACATGGCTGAGAGAGCCCAGAACGAGCGGAGAAGCAGGCTATTTAAGCTGCTTCATCCACCTGTTCCTCAGGTGCTCTGCATCTCCTTAATTGGCAATGGCCGAGTTGCCACAACGTATGTTTGTTTGGACATCTCCATGTGAGTGTGGGTGTGTGTATCTGCATATGTATCTGCATATGGCTGTGTGTGTGTGAGGGGGGGAGTCTGCATCCGTAATCATGTATGTATGTGTGTTTGTGTGTATCTCCATCGCTTGGTTTGTACGTGTGTATGTTTGTACATCTGTGTGTGTGTGTGTGTGTGTGTGTGTGTGTGTGTGTGTGTGTGTGTGTGTGTGTGTGTGTGTGTGTGTGTGTGTGTGTGTGTGTGTGTGTGTGTGTGTGTGTGTGTGTGTGTGTGTGTGTGTGTGTGTGTGTGTGTGTGTGTGTGTGTGTGTGTGTGTGTGTGTGTGTGTGTGTGTGTGTGTGTGTGTGTGTGTGTGTGTGTGTGTGTGTGTGTGCTCCTCCGCAGCCATGTTGTCTGTACATGTCTTCTCTGGTGTCAGCTGAATGTGATTCCGGGCTATGAATATAAATGCTGACCCGTGTGACTCGACGACTCACACGTATTGACGAGTTATTTAGACAGCCCGGGGCCAATGAGTGGGTAGGATTAAAAATGATTTAAGCATTGAACAATAACTACCTCCAGTGGCGAAAGATCCACCAAACTTTGCAATGGAGAAATACAACGGC
>OLKM01002113.1:20000-22620 GCA_900291075.1 Melanogrammus aeglefinus
CTCCATCATTATGCAGATATTATCTCCCCTTTATTAACTCTGTGTGTGTGTGTGGCTGTGAAGACAGAGAACACTTGAAGCCTTAACTTTTTGTAATCACATGTTGCAGTGCGTGCGTTTCCGGCACATGCAGAGCGGCACTGTGTGTGTTGGTGATTTGGACTGACAAGCATTTGTGCAATTAAAGCTCATCGATGGCCGTGTCCTTCAAAGTGTCCTAGCGTGGTCACTCCACTCTGGACGTTATAAATATATAAGTATATAAATATATTTATATCAATATAAATGGACGTTAGGACTAAATACAAATGGACATGGAGTTCCTAAACTTTTCCCCTCTCTGGACCGAATGGCACTCTGTGAGTGTAATATAAGTGGACGTTAAGACTAAACACAAACGGACGGTTAGCTCCTAAACCTTTTTTCAACTCGGCACCCATTTCAGCCGGTCGCCCCCCTCTCAGGAAAACGTCTGCGTGATCAGAGTCTCCCTGAGCGTTCTGTTCTGGGTCCTCACCCATTATGGGCTCCGACCCCCCTCCGCTTTAGAACCACAGACCTCCAGGGGGGCGCTACGCCCAGAGCCGCCGAGAGGCTTCCCTCCCAGCAGCTCTCGCCCTCTGGGTCCTCTATGTAGGCCAGAGAGAGGAGAGAGAGAGAGAGAGAGAGAGAGAGAGAGAGAGAGAGAGAGAGAGAGAGAGAGAGAGAGAGAGAGAGAGAGAGAGAGAGAGAGAGAGAGAGAGCGGGAGAGAGGGGGTGTCCCCTCATTAGCAGCCTACACCCCAGCCCTGTGTCTCCCTGGTGGGGTAGCGTAGCGCCCTGCTAACGGAGGACGGAGCTCATGTTTATGGATGAACCCTCTCTTCTAAAATGTAGACGCCGTATTTATAGCGCGTGCTGGTAGAGGTGGACGAGGAGCGGAGGATGGGTGGGGGGGATGCGTGGGTGAGGACGGGTGGGTGAGGGCGGGTGGGTGGTTGGGGAGGTGTGGGTGAGGGCGGGTGGGTGAGGGCGGGTGGGTGGGTGGTAGGGGAGGTGTGGTTGGTACTGGGGCGTGATGGGTGAATAAGTGAGGAGCTAGTGGTCGTAGCAGCTGGGCTGGGTGAATGATATGTACATAAATGAGGACGGGTCCTTTTGAGTCGGCACTGAGACAAGTGAGTATGTAGGGAGGGAGAAGGGAGGGAGAAGAGGGAGGGAGGGAGGGAGGGAGAAGGAGGAGGCAGGGAGTGGGAGGAAGGAGAGAAAGGAGAATTGATAGGAGGGAGCTGTTACTGAGTATCACAGATCTCTCTCTCTCTCTCTCTCTCTCTCTCTCTCTCTCTCTCTCTCTCTCTCTTCTCTCTCTCTCTCTCTCTCTCTCTCTCTCTCTCTCTCTCTCTCTCTCTCTCTCTCTCTGTAGTTCTCCATTTCTCTCTCTACTTTCTTTCTCTCTCTCCCTTTCACTCCTACTTCCCTCATCTCACATCTCCTATTCTAATTATTTTAGCATATCTCTCTCCCTCTCTCCCCATTTCTGTCTCTCCTTGTCATCCTTGCAGGGCCCTTTCACTTCATGATGTCTCTCTCTCTCTCTCTCTCTCTCTCTCTCTCTCTCTCTCTCTCTCTCTCTCTCTCTCTCTCTCTCTCTCTCTCTCTCTCTCTCTCTCCCTCTCTCTCTCTCTCTCTCTCTCTCTCTCTCTAACTTTACTAAAACCTGTTTCCTTGATCTCTCTTCTTTTTGCCACTAGTGGCAGGCCAACACTAACTCTCAACATGTCATCCCTCACCTCTGATGCTTACAAACAACACACAAACATCTTGTTTTGACCCACTATTGTCTCCTTAAAATGACCTCCATCAAGATGAAGATGTTTAAATGTTCAGAGGTCAGTTCTATCCATAAAGTGCCTGACGCACACACAACCACACACACACTCAGACACACACACAACACACACACACACACACACACACACACACACACACACACACACACACACACACACACACACACACACACACACACACACACACACACATACATACACACACAAAGACAAACGCATGCACACCCTCACAGACACACACAAATACACAGACACATACACATTTAAATAGAAAGAGAAACTCATCTTTCACATGCTAGAACATACACACCAACATACAGACTGACACACACACTGAAACAAACACAAACTGAAACACAAGCGTTAACACACACTCACATGCACACATGTAGAGGTGTAATTTCCTCATATGAGGCAAGGTCATCTCTACCTCAACTGTCTTCTCTCTCCCCCCCTCCCCGATCTCACTCTCTCTCCCTCTCTCTCTCTCTCTCTCTCTCTCTCTCTCTCTCTCTCTCTCCTCTCTCTCTCCTTCTCCCCCCTCTCTCTCTCGCACTCTCCTTCTCTCTCTCCTCCTGGTCCCATGGGGGTCAGGGGTGTCTTGGTCTGTCCTCCTCTCGTCCACTGGTCCCAGGACCGGTAGCCAAGTCTTCAGCTTCTAACTGGAGCAGAAAATTATGAGCAGCCACTGCTGTAGAGCTCTAATTCCCTCAACTCTTACCCAACACCAACCCACCCCTCACCTCCCCCCTCCATCCAGCTCCCACCCCCTCCGCTACCTCTGTCTTAGC
>OLKM01002114.1:0-17500 GCA_900291075.1 Melanogrammus aeglefinus
GAACCATGTTTCTTCACAGGCCACACCGGCGGTTAGGAGGGTGATGAGTCTTGTAGATGATTCCCTGGTCATTCAAGTCTTTTATGTTGGTTCTCAGTCCATCCACGGCAGCTCTGTTGAGTGGATATTGCTTGACACATGGAGGAATTTTCCCTGTTAACTTCACTGGTTCCATGACCAACAAGCCACAGTCGGTCTTTCCCTTTGGCCAGACGGGGTGGTCCTGGAGGTCCTCCCCTTGAGGCTCCTTTATATTCATTGGTCACCTCTCCATCTTTGAAGTCGAGGCTAGCATCCATGCATAGTAGCACATCCATCCCTAGAAGGGCTTCCTGGATCTCTTCTCCTGTCCACAGCTGAATTGTTATCTCGGTCGGTCCAACAGCAAAGTTGATGGGATTTGTTTGTGAAAGCTGGAGGCAGTATCCTCCGGCGCTGCGGGCCATCTTCTTTGTTTTTGACATGGGGAGGTGGAGGGATTTCAAAAGTCGTAGTGGGATAGTAGTGAATTCGGCACCCGTGTCAATCAAGAAATCAATTTCAAATTGGTGTTCAAGTAAAGCGGTTACGTAGAAGCTGTTTTTGTCTTGTCGGCATGGTCGCGGCGATGGCACGAAGAGAGGGGGTTTCCAGTCATTTATTGTTGGTTTCCGTCATTGAATCGTATATGCGGCTGAGTTCTTCACCACTCTGCGACTGTAATTTCTTCCATAGTTCCTCCATTTTGTCTGAGCGGTTTTCGTTCCCTGGTTTCTCGTTGGGGCGCTCACGGTACCCCTTTCGAGGGGCTTCACATTCTCTTTGCCAGTGTCCACTTTGTCCACAGTTGTGGCATGGTCGAAGTTCTTTCTGTCTGTCTGGCGGGGGGAATCGTTCTCTATTTCTGTTGGGCTGGGGGAATCTTTCTCGTTCCCTTGCCATTCCCTTCTTCTCGTCCGCCAGGAATCGAATCCTGATTTCTTCATCTCGATCCACCTTTTCTCCGAATTCCTTGATTTCTGCCATTGTGCTGCTTTGGTTGTCCCAGCCGGGAAACCTTGTCTTTACTCCCCTTCGGATCTCCGGCAGTACCTGCTGGAGGTACATGGTCTTCAAAGGCAAGTCCTGTGACTGGTCGATGGTGTCCATATCATATTCAGTTTGGCCTGAGTGCAGCAAATAACATTTCGAAGAAGCGCTCGTTGAACTGTCCAGTCTCGTCTTCTTTCTGCAAAACAAGTGTGATTGTTGTCCAGTTGACCGTGCCTTGGAGTGCTTTTGGATCCACGCCTTTTATGGCTCCCATCCCTTCTCTGGTCTCATTCCGTCTTCTCCAGGCATCTTCACCTCGTATCGAATCTGGATGCGCTTCGTGCTGCTCAGGTGTTTGAACAAAATAGCAAGCTCCATCGTAGGGTGGAGTTCGTTACAGAAGCTATCAGTTGTTTTCAGTTTCATCCATGGCTGAGGCCTGCTCTCTTTGGGGTGCTCGATCTCGCACTCCATTTTCGATGTTCTCGGGCTGGAGGGTTCATAGAGGATTGTGCTGTCCCTCAAGCGCTTTCTATCTATTTTCAAGGGCCTGAGGTTACCTATTTCGTCTTTTCTCATCAACCTTTTCCTAGACAGCAAATGCTCACTGCCCTCTTGTGGCAGACTTGCGGAAGACGCTCTCTTCTTTGTCTTCTTCTTTCACTTTCCTCTTCTTGGATGTTGGTCTGATTGCGCTCCCATCACGCTGCCAGTCGGTGTATGTTCGTATCAAATCCTCCAATGCCGTGATTCATTCTTCAGTCACTGCTCCCTGTTCTTCCCCCACTCTTCCTTCCCCCCCCTCAAGGCCTCACCTGGAGATTGTTGTAGGTGGGGGGTTCGATGCCAGGAAATTGTTGTGGGATTGGAGGGAATGTGGGTGACAGGGGAGAATTGGGGAAATTGTTGTGAAAAACACACAGAGTGTGTTGAGCAGGGGGAAAATGCTGTGGGATCTGGGATCGGCCATCATTGAATTAGATAGTCAGGTGGGGCAGATGGATTTCCCTTCCGTGGCACGTGGGGGGTACTGCAGATTGACCGGGTACTCGCCTACAACAGCTGTGACGGCTGAGAGAACACTGTGACTTACTCCTGTAAACCACAGGTGGCGACGATGGCTGCATCGGGAAGATGTATTCCCTTCTGGGCCACACGGATGGAGTGTGGGGTACATGCGGACCATAGACTCCCAAAAACTCCTCCTCGTTTCCTTGGTCAACCCCCCTTTGGGGCCCCTGAGTCGAGAGGGCGGTGCCGCTATCATCTTCTCTGACTAGCGTCTGTGTAGGTTCTCTCCGAGTAATTCATCTTTAAACAACGAATTCATCGGCACTGTGATTTGCTCTCATGTCTTTTCCAGAGCTTTCATAGTGAGCAATTGTCTTTCCAATTTCATCTCTCCTTTTGTTGCTGACATGCTTGATAAAGTAGCGCTATACATGAGACAATAAGTTAACAACCCAACTGGTTCACTTCGTCTAGTCTTCTTGGACCCAGTCTTGGAAAAACCTTCCCAGATCGATTCCTTGTGGCCAGCGTTTAGTTTTTGAGGGTCATCGTTAATCTTCATATTGTATAGCGAAGTTTATTTTCCATTCCTTGCAATTCATGTCTGTCGTTTGAAGATCTAGACAGAGTCTCACTAATTGAATAAATATCAATCTCTCTAACTCCACTTTCAAAGAATCTTGTTCTTTTTCGTCTCGGATGGCATTGGGACTTTGATTGCTATCTTTTTCCTCGCCCTTCTTCCTTCTCTTGCCTTAACTTGCATTTTTCTACCTTTTCTATCTGTAAAGTAATAAAACTAGCGACCAATCGCTGTTAGAAAGAAACAAATAGACGCTCCGCCCTTCTGAGGCTCGGTATGCAAACAACCAGATGATGCACACTTTTCCCTTTCTTTCTATTAAAAAACTATATGTGATACCTCGGCCGGGGATCAAAACAACATAGCACAAACAAAACTCTAGCGATTCATGTAAAACTCACCAGTGAATTCAATACAAATACGGTTTCACTTTCCTGTCCAACAAGTCGTAAAACAAAAGCCCTGAGCAAACCAGCTTAAGTTATATTCAGGACACGTATCAACATTGACAAACTAGCAAAGATGAACAAATCACTTGAATGACATGCTATTACAATATTCCAGGACTCAAACCCAGACCAAAGGCCTTAATCAACATATTCCAGGACTCAAACCCAGACCAAAGGCCGTATTCAACAATTCCAGGACTCAAACCAGACAAAGCCTTAATCAATATTCAACAATTCCAGGGACTCAAACCCAGACCAAAGGCCGTCAACATTCCAGGACTCAAACCAAGACCAAAGGCGTATTCAACAATTCCAGGACTGCAAACCCAGACCAAAGGAACAAACAATAGTTTCATATGTGCGTTATATCAGTGATTACACAAACCTCTTTAATCACCTAATGCAGGTCCTCACTTCGTCAAGCTCTTAATGACACAACTTCATTAACTCAGCAAATGTAGTGCAGCCCTAATAGTAAAACAAATATTAATAACTCACATTATGTGGTGTGTAGATTATTTTAAGATTACTTTCTTGTTCTTCTCTTGGTCGAAGAGTGTGGAATGAGATTCGTCATCGTCTGATTCCCACGGGTGCATAGAGATGCGCTGGTTCAGCCGCGTTGTGGATGCGGATCCCTCGGCAGGGCAGGCGTTGAGACGTCCTCCCAGGCAGGGCGCGCGCTCTTCTCTGTCACAGGGCAATCTTCAGAGGCAATCGTCTTCTCACTCCTCTCTCTTCAAGACGGGTCACGGCACCAAATGTTAGATTTCAGCTTATTTCTAAACTGTTCGGACAGACTCTGCGTTGTGTATTTTCAGTCGTAGTAGTAATTCTTGAAGTCGAAATCAAAACAGCTTGACAGGTTGGAGTAGAGGGTTGAATAGATGGTTTATTCCAGGATGTACAGCGAGATATACAGAACTATAGGTGAATAATCTATAGTGGACCCGGGTGGTCGATGACTTGTTCCTTGGCTGTCGAAACCCTCTACTTCGTCGAACCAAAGGTTGGGGCGAGTATAATACAAAAAGGGGATAGATGAATAAAAACACGTGAACAGACGCACTCTCCCTTGATAAGGTATCTGGCCCTGGCTATGTCCCGGAGGGCCAGGTTGGTTCGACCTACCCTGACACATAACAATGGCAGAATGTTGGGGATAACACCTTGTATCAGTATGAGAGGCCCTGGCCTGTTCCTAAACTAGAAATGTGAACAATAAGAGAGACACTAAAATACACCAACATTCTACAATAGCAAAAAGTGTAAGTTCATCTAGGTTAACGAACTTGTATTACAGTGACGCAGAGATTGTGAATAAATGACATCTGATCAACAAGAGATATTTAAGGTTACCCAAATTATAATAATAATTAATTATCAATATATAATAACGGGTATTTTAAGTAAACTGAAAACAAAAAAAAATATTTTCCTGTGGGAGGTTTCGGTTTGTTTATGCACCACCTGTGTTTGTACACTGGATCATAAAGCCCATCTCATTGAGGGAATTACCTCAGGAAGCCACAGAATGTTTAGAAAGATTTGCAAAGTTTTTGTCATATGTACATTTGGTACCATCCACGCATGCCTGAAGAAATCCCACTTTTTAACTCTTGTCTTTCTCTTTACTCTCCCTCTCCCTCTCCCTCTCTCTCTCCCTCTCCCTCTCCCTGTCTCTCTCCCTCTCTCCCTCTCCCTCTCCCTCTCCCTCTCTCCCTCTCCCTCTCGCTCTCTCTCTCTGTATCTCTCTCTCTCTGTATCTCTCTCTCTCTGTATCTCTCTCTCTCTCTCCCTCTCTCTCTCTGTATCTCTCTCTCTCTCTCTCCCTCTCTCTCTCTTTCTCTCTCTCTCTCTCTCTCTTTCTCTCTCTCCCTCTCGTTCTCTCGCTCCCTCTCGTTCTCTCTGTCTCTGTCTCTCTGTCTCTGTCTCTCTCTCTCTCTCTCTCTCTCTCTCTCTCCCTCTCTCCCTCTCGTTCTCCCTCTCGTTCTCTCTCTCTCTCTCTCGTTCTCTCTCTCGTTCTCTCTCTCTCTCTCTGTCTCTTTCTCTCTGTCTCTCTGTCTCTCTGTCTCTCTCTCTCTCTCTCTCTCTCTCTCTCTCTCTCTCTCTCTCTCTCTCTCTCTCTCTCTCTCTCTCTCTCTCTCTCTCTCTCTCTCTCTCCCCCCCTCCCTCAAGGCGCTGGTGGCTGGTCACCTATGACCTCTGACCGGTACCAGTGGTTGGAGGTCGACCTGGGAAGAAGGACCCAAATCACAGCTGTTGCTACGCAGGGTCGCTATGGGAGCTCTGATTGGCTGACGTCCTACCTGCTCATGTTCAGCGACACAGGCCACAACTGGAGGCAGTACAGACAGGAGGACAGTGTAGGGGTGAGTCTGGGGAGCTCTACTCACCACTGATGAACGCTCAAAGAAAGAACTTAAACACAGGTCATTGGTGGGAGAGATTCCGTTACGTTTTTTTGTGTAAAAGCAATCTAATGCCTATACTATTCTACATTAATACAAAGTGCTAGTATGTGAGCAAGTGTTGAAGCTGAGAGCAAATGCTTTCTGCTACACAGCCCGGCTCTGGGGAGAAACTCCTTGACACGAGCCATTGTTCTGGCAGACAGTGTGAACCCCTCCTTTTTTAATGGACTGGGTTATGGCTTGCCAGAGCTTAAACAGCATTTTGATTTGACACTTAATTTAAACGATGATGAATCCTGATCGCCTTTCAGAGTGGATCCAAGGTGAACGCGAGCTAATAAAGAAATCCTTCCCTTCTTCTTCTTCTTCTTCTTCATCTTCTTCTTCTTCTCCTGCTCCTGCTCCTGCTCCTGCTCCTTCTCCTCCTTCTGCCCATTCTCTCTTTATCCATGTTGTTCCTCTTTCAAAGCCCTTCCATTCTCACTTTTTTTTCCATCTTTCTCTTCATCATTTGCGCTGACTGAAGGCCTGTCAAGGGCTAGTCACATTTCAGAAAGGCACCCTCCAAGAAAATTAGATGTTACCCTCTCCCTCCCCTCTCTCTCTCTCTCTCTCTCCCCGGCTCTCTCTCTCCCCGGCTCTCTCCCTCCCCTCTCTCTCCCTCCCCTCTCTCTCCTTCCTCTCTCTCTCTCCCCTGCTCTCCCTCCCTCTCCCCTCAATCTGAGGAATGGGCAAACTGAGTCATTTCGCGTCTGCGCGGCTCTGTGTCTTCAAAGCGATGACAGTGCTGAGACAGCGGTTATGCCACGTTTCCCGACGCCATTTCCATTTGCACGGTCATATTGGCCATTTTTTGTCAGAGACACACACACACACACACACACACACACACACACACACACACACACACACACACACACACACACATACACGCGCGCCAAGCACGTGCGCATGCAGGTTACACACAGGCTTCCATGCACACGGGCTGTACGTACAAACACACACACACTCACCCACTCTGGGATGTCATAGGGAGCTGATTGTGGCATCGTAAATGGTGAGCCTTCTCTTTATAAGTGCCTTATTGTCTTACAACCCCCAAACACACACTAACACACACACGCACACACACACACACACACACACACACACACACACACACACACACACACACACACACACACACACACACCTACAAATACACGCAAACTGTCACTCACACATCCTACAAATGAGTCGCGTAAAGAGAGGCTGGGGACAGAGGCAGAACAGATAATGGACCACAGAGACCTACTGGCACGCCGTCTCATAGAGACCCAGAGGGAGCCAGTCAGAGGGGGAAGGAAACAACAATGACTGATTGTGTTGACACTGACCACGTGAGGCTCTTCAAGGCGAAAATCCAGGAGAGGTTAAAAGTAAAATGTGTCCTTGGAATACTGCGGTTAAAGAGAGCTTCTCACAGCACGCGGGCTGTTTACTCCAACATGGTCACACACGCACACACGCGGACGCATGCACACACACACACGCACGCACGCACGCAGGCACGCATGTAGAGCTGTGTGCCTGTTGTTCATGACTGGGAGAAAGCTATATTTTTTTGTCATGCGCTGTAAAAATGACGGATCCCTTTGAGATCCTATCCAAGGCTGAAGACTTGTACTCCCTGTCCTGGTCCTGGCAGCCGGCAGTTAGAGAGACAGGGGGAGGCTTTGGAACAAACCAATCGATGAGTGCTTTGATTCGTGGATGGCTGACGGATAGATCAACAGATACTTTGATTAAGGGAATAATGTATGGTTAGACGGCAGAGTGGATGGAAGGATGATTAAATACATGATGTATACATGATATAGCATGGTGTATAGCGAGATGAAATGCTCTGTGGGTGAGCTGCATTAAGTGCTTGCATTTCTCTGTTGGGACAGGCACATGGTTCATCTAAATGGATGATATATGTGTAATTTATGAGAGCTATATTTAATGTGCCATTTTATTTTATAACCATTTTCAATATAATTGCTTATGTAACTTTCAAAATCATGTGAAATATTACTTTTCTTTTACTTGTCTATTTTTGTAACCTTATTTTCCTCACATGCCCTCCATGTATTGTATTGTTAAATCCTTGGGGATGAATACAGTTCTATCTTACCTCCTCGTATCTCAGTTGATTAATAGATGGCTGAGTGAATGGAAGGATGTTGGGCCGTGGTGGCAGTGGTTAGCTTCAACCCAGAGCTGTACCCCTCCAGGCTGTAACCCCAGAGCTGTACCCCTCCAGGCTGTAACCCCAGAGCTGTACCCCTCCAGGCTGTAACCCCAGACCTGTTCCCCTCCAGGCCTTCCCGGGGAACAGTAACGCAGACAGCATGGTCCAGCACAAGCTGCAGCACACGGTGGTGGCCCACTACGTCCGCCTGGGGCCGGCCGGCTGGAACCCCAGCGGGCGGATCGGACTCAGGCTGGAGATGTACGGATGTTCTCACAGTGAGTCTGCTTTGAGTCGCCGAGCCTTTCACTCAGAAACACGAGGTCCACATGAACTGAGGAAAATACGTTCCTGTGAACCTTTAATACGTTCCTGTGGGAACATGTTCCTCAGTTAAAGGTTCACAAGAACCACAGGAACGTATTGAAGAGCCAAAGTAAAACATGGCTGAGTTTATTCATATATAAAGGTCCAAAGGAATGTAGACCTACGTTCATTCATTTTTTTTACCTTCCTTACTGCACTTGTTAGCTGCTTTGAAAAAAATGTAATTAAAAGATTTGAGGATCCTATTTTCGCAAAAGCTTGATTGATTACCAAAAGATTCAAAAAGATGCCTCGCATTAATTATTCACCAAGCAGAAGGCCATAACCAAAATTATTCTACAAAAAAGGGTATTTTACAATGTGAAAGAATACAATTACACTGATTAAAATGACACTTTTAATCATAATAATACAGAACTTATAAAGCTGCAGCATTTATCTGATCGCAGTCATTTGTTGTGCACGTTGAATGCAAATAATGAGGTCTGCTTTTAAAAGTTTGCGCCAGTCTGGTGTGAAAGTGTCATCCTGCAAAGGACAAAGAACAGTCGCTGTAGATACTGTTTTCAATAAATATATCCAGCAGACAGAATGCTGAATGGGCTGCTCTCTGTCTCGCCTCTGTCTGCGCGGAGAGGTGAGTACAAAGGCCGTTCTGTCTCATTAGTAGGTGCTCCCATCAGATGCGGGTGAAACTGTCAGAATTAAAGATGAAAACTGTGCCCCGGCTTTCAAATGTAAAAGGGATTGGGTTAACTCAGAGAAGCCTTTTCAGTCCATTATGGACATCTGAAGTTAAGGCAGGGCTTTGCTCAGTAATGTGTTTAATCAGAAACACTCGGGTCAATTTGCCAGTTGCTTTGTTCAGATAATCCCTCACACCGCCCTCCTGAGCCGCCGTGGGCTGTGACATTAATGGGATCACTTCAAGGACAGAGTTAGAAATAATACAGCGTGGGTGTGAACTGTGTTTCATTCAAGTTCAAGTTCAAGTTTATTATGGCCGTTTCAACAATATAAAAAATGCAGTCGAAAAGAATGTGTTTTGGTATGCTCACATTACACAGCAACAACAACAACACAACATACCAAGACAAAAAGCCCAAAACGGCACATAAATAACAAGGAGTACAACACTTAACGCACATGAAAAAAACACACAATGCATGGTTCACAGAGAATTGCAGCAGTAAAGTACAGTCGTGCAATAGTGCAAAGTGAGATGGGCCATAACGTGCCTAGTGCGCGTTCAGGTGGCGTAGAGCTCGTAGATAAGTACGGTAATATCCCTAAAGCGTGATGTCTTATCTGTGATGCTTCTGTTACAGGGCTGGGCAATTAATCGAGTTTTGATCGCGATTTCGATTAAACGTCAAACGTTTTTGTTTCTTTTATGTTTTATAGAAAGGGCAGGACAGCTGGATACATATCTGTCTATCATTTTAGATTGGAACATTTTCTTTTTGACCATTTTTTGACCAGTTCTTAGTTCCAAAAAAAGAAATCTGAGAGACACGCTGAATAAATACAACGGGCTTTCAAACTAAAAAAAATAATCGTTTGAATAATCGTGATTTCAAAAATCCACCAAAATGATCGTGATTATGATTTTTTTCCGATAATCGAGCAGCCCTACTTCTGTTCCTCGTCCCTGATGGTAAGGTGTGTATAAGCGGTGTGCTGTTTCATGTGATGCTGATATCGAGTGTGTGTGTGTGCAGTCTCCAGCGTGGCGGGCTTCGACGGGCGGAGCAGTTTGCTGTACGCCCTGAGTCCCGCGCTGAGCCCGCCCCCCCGGCTGACGGTCTCCCTGCAGTTCAAGACCCTGAGGAACTCTGGGACGCTGCTCCACGCACGGGCCCCCGGGGGCCACGGCTTCAGCCTGGCGCTGCAGAGGGGCCGGGTGCTGCTCGGTCTCCACGCTCCAGGTAAAGCCAGCACCCTGATCCACACCCATGTGTTCACTACTGGACCCCCATTGGCTGAAAAGGCTGTGGCACACTGAGGCCCCGTCCACACGAATCCGGTTTTTTTGAAACCGTGTGTTTCTCTACACGGTTTCGCCGTTCGTCCACACGTAACCGCAGTTGTCGGCTCCTGAAACCGGAGTTTTTTGTAGCCGGAGTGCAGGGTGAACTTTTCGAAAACTCCGGTTTCAGCAGTCACGTGTGGACGGGAAAACCGCAGTTTTTTGGTTCCTTGTCGACATTGTTTGACGTCACACTGTGCGACGGTAAACAGTATAAGTAGTATCCATGGCAGATCAACGTACAAATCCGGAAGACCAGAACAACAACAACAACAACATCAGAGGAGGACAGCATGGAGGACATGGAGGCGATCGTGTTGCTGCTCACCCTGTGGCTTTTTGTCGCACAAAAGGCAAGAGAAGAGAGCCAGAGAAGACTCCGGGCCGCGAGACAAAACACTATTGAAAAGTCGCGCGGTCGACGACACTCATCAGTGGAAGGCAGTCGGCTGACGTCACGTTTTAGTAACGCTTCGGCTCGCTTGGAACCAGGGCTGAGGTGATACCAAAAATGTACCCGGTTGCAGGTACTGCATGCTAGTGGAAACACGCAAATAGCGCGCCGAGCCGAGCCGTGACGAGCTGTGAGGCGGATTTGCGGCTTCTCGTGTGGACGGAGTTATTTTTTATCAAACCGGTGGTGTGGACGCAAAAAAATTTTTAACCGGGGTCCATAAAAGTTCGGTTTCAAAAATACCCGGGTTCGTGTGGACAGGGCCTTAGTCTTCCTGGGAGCCACGTAGAACACATGAGACAGATTGGTAAAAACAAAAGAAAAACCTAGGAATACAATTACATCAAGGCAAGAAAAGTGGAAATACACTCAGATGTCATCCGTCAAAAAGAACGTATGGACATCATGACTAAGCAATCACATGACACACAAACAGCTCTCTGACTTTCTCTCTCCATCGCGTTTCTACCCCCGGACCACCCCTGAAGCACCTGCCCAGCGCTCGCCCACATTCATTAAACAGCGCTGCCACGAGAGGCTCTTTAACGCTCCAGAGTGATGTGTTCACACATCAGGAACATCTCTCAGACTTCTGCCTAATCCACGTGAGCCTTCCACACACAGCTACACCCCCGTTTAGCTGAGTGACAATGTGTCATTTGTTATTCTTTATTCTGCGGTCAATTACCCCTGATGGTTCTCTAAACGGGGGGCGTGGGGGGTCCGGGGCGTTGTACCGTTCTGTATCGTTCGATCACGATGCAGTGTGCCTGCCACAATGATAGGCCATCTGGTCTGTCAACCTTCTGCTGTACCCGTCAACCCCATCAATCCACCCGGCCTGCGCCTGGATTGACAACGGGCCTTAACTGGCCCAGGCTCATACATATTGCATCCTAACCCTGTCTGTGACAGTCCTCATGTTCCACGGGGAACTTCCAGCTTGTCACATCTGATCGGGGTACAAGTATGTGTGATGTCGCCCCCGTCACACGTAAAGAGGTAGTCCTGCCGATGGATGGGGAGGCGACGGTGGGCATGTATAGCCTGCTTTGTCAGCCTGTCTGCTGTATATGCTCTCTGCCATCTCCTCAGGTTCATTCTTTACATCTTTCTACAAAGTCTCTCTCTCTCTCTCTCTCTCTCTCTCTCTCTCTCTCTCTCTCTCTCTCTTCTCTCTCCTCTCTCTCTCTCTCTCTCTCTCTCTCTCTCTCTGTCTCTGCTCGTTGTCTCTCTCTCTCTCTCTCTCTCTCTCTCTCTCTCTCTCTCTCTCTCTCTCTCTCTCTCTCTCTCTCTCTCTCTCTGTCTCTGTGTGTGTCTCTCTCTCTCTCTCTGTCTCTCTCTCTCTCTCTCTCTCTCGCTCTCTCTCTCTCTCGCTCTCGCTCTCGCTTTCGCTCTCTCTCTCTCTCACCATACCTTCATCCCTCCCTGGCACCCCTCCTAATCCTTCCTCTCCGCAGTCCTAGATCCCTCTCCCCCTCTTCCTCAGGTCCTCTCCTCCTAAACCCCTTCATTCAACTAACCCCTTGTGAGCCGTTCCCATCCCTCTCCTCCACACCTAGCTTCCAAATCCCTCCACTCTCCTCTCCCATCCCTCTTCCCATTTATTCTCAGCTCTCTTCATCTCTCATCCGGCTGAGCTGGGACCTGAAAATATATTCACCAACCATCGCCCTCCCTCCCTCCTTCCCATTCCTCCCTCCCTCCCTCTCCTCTCTCTCTCCCTCTCTCTCCCTCCTCACTCTCTTCTCTCTCTCCTCTCTCTCTCCCTCTCTCTCTCTCTCTCTCCCTCCTCTCTCTCCCTCTCTCTCCTCCTCTCCCTCCCTCTCTCTCTCTCTCTCTCCTCTCTCTCTCTCTCTCTCTCCTCTCTCTCTCTCTCTCTCTCTCTCTCTCTCTCTCTCTCTCTCTCTCTCTCTCTCTCTCTCTCCCCCTCTCCCTCCCTCCCTCCCTCCCTCCCTCTGTCCTACCCTTCATCGCTGGTCTCAGGATGGCTGAATCCATCGCAGGAAAGTACTTCAGTTGTTCCTGAGCGTAAGTCCACTAATATGTCCGTCATCCTCGATAGACGATCAATTTGAGGCCTAAACTGCCCAGGACCACCGCCTCTCTGAACCCGCTCTAAACCAGAGAGACACCCTGCCAGAGCGCTGGTACCTTGGGACCCAGCGGTGTAATATATTGGAGGGGGGAACCGGGGTTGTGACCTCCATATCTGGGGTTTAACCCCATTAATATCACTGTGCTGAGAGATAAAAAAAAAACAATTTCATCGCACAAGCAACCTAGCATGACCACAGTCCCCCCCCCCCCCCCCCCTCACTCTCCATCCCCCTGAGGAGTCCAGCTAACCCAGCCTGAGAGAGGAATACTGTGCTTCCAGTCCTAGCCTGGCCGGACTACAGTGGAAGAGACGGTTGTAGAGGGGTCAGAGCGGGGAGTTTGGACTGTTGGGCATTCCCACAAAATAAAACCGTAAATAACAATAATGATGCAACTATTGAACATGAACCGAAACCCTGCCTTTCCCCTGCGCACCTGCTCCAACTGTCTCTTTCATTCGCTTTATTTCCAAGCCCCCCCCCCCCCTTCAACACCTTTTATTGTTTTCCGTTCTTTCTGCGCAGTGTTTATCACAGTTGTTCTCCCACCCTCTCCACCTCTCTTTTGGTTTTCTACTCTGTGTGCTGTTATCTATCACAGTGGTTCTCTCTCCACCTCACTCTGCTTGGTTCTACTCTGCGTACTGTTATTTATCACAGTACTGCGTCATCCACCACAAGCTCCTTCTCCCTAATTCCACGTCCTCCCGCGTCACGGCCCCGCCTGAGATGTGCGAGAAATAAAAAACAAAAACACCCCGAAGCCGCAGCGAGACAAAGCGCAGAATCGAATGCAGTTGAGCCGAAGATAGCTGAGTAATACAAAGTAGAACAAACGAATCAGCAGACGGCAGAGCCAAGCAGAGCGGGGAGCTGGGAGCCCCTCACTGGGGACCCTACCCCAGAGAATACCGCAGCGCGGCCAAGGATAGATCCCAACTCTCAGGCGCGCCCAGAGCCTGAGCGGTGGATATGACTTCTTTACGAGGGTCGGGGCTACATGCTTCTTCTTTGTGATGGGATACGTCGGTCTAGGTCCGTCTCCCCACAGTGCCCTTGTGTGTTGACCTAGTTACCAAAATCAGTGGCCTAAGAGTGTATATATGTATATATATATATATATATATAAGATATACAGATGTATACATTATATACAGATGTATAATGTATAATATATCTGTCATATCACCAAGAGAAGTCACTCTGGTGAACGGTAGATGGCTACATATGTTATAAATATGTAGGCCTTCTTCATGTATTTCGAACATGCAAGCAAAACAGGTTTAAATATTAATAGATGAAAGAAAAAAGAACAAAAAAATACGTAAAATAAAATAAATAAAAAACAGACACATATTTACATGCTCTAACGGGGGTAGGAGGAAGTAAAAAAACGTATGTAGTCCTACCCCTTAACAAATGGATTTGGCCTGGATAGTTAGTATTGTGTTATTAGCTTGTCAGTATGATACAAAGCTATAGTATTGCATATATACAGTGTATGGATAATGAATAGTTGTGTGAATAGATATATCTAGCCTATATATATGAATAATCAATATAATCACATACTATTGTTTATAAATATTCTAAACAATTATATATACAGTATATACTATAAATAATTTATAGTACATTATAAATACCTCGACATGTATATTGTAAATTACTCTATATATAAATAATATAAATATGAATACAAATACCATGTATATCACAAAACCACAGTCCACAGTCTATGTCCATGTTTTTCTAAATGTCTGTACTTTGTGCAGATGATGGGACAATGGTTGTGAACATACTAACTTCTGCGTCCCATGCTCCAATGCATTCTGGGAAAGGAGCAGTTTTTTAGCGACTCCCTAAATTAGGACGGCTTCAAACGCAGGCAGCGGGAGAGGCCGTCGATAGCAGTCAGAGCAGAGGCTCGGTGAATGTCTTCAACACACTCCGTTGCATTTGCACAATGGCTAGCGTCTCTTCTTCAGTGTTTCTAAGTCCCATAGGGCGCCATGCTGCTTCAAGGCTCGGCGAGATGGGTTGCTTAATGTTCAAGTAAACAACCAGGCTTCCGCCAGCTGCTCAGCACTGTGCCCACATCAAGGGCGGCCCCTGAGGGCCCGTGGGCACCGAGGGAGGGTGCTGCTGCTGCTGGAGAAACGCTGGGGCCCGATGACGGCGAACTGGGATTCAAGTATTAAGGCCAATTTGTTTTCAGTCAGAAGGATTCATCCGATATTATCTCTTGCATTTATTTCAAAAGAAGTGGTTTTCCTCTCTCTCTGGATGTTTTTGAGTTTTTAGGCATTTTAAGGGACAAAATTAATAAGTAAATATCCATCATTGAATGTACACCTAAAGGAGCCCTAGGTAATATGTTAATTAATAAAGTATACAATGATTCAGATCAATTAATTAACCTGAATCATAATTGTACACCTAAACGGGCTCTAGGTAAGATGTTTATTATCACAATTTCATTTGATAGAATTGCCATAGGCCTCCATCATATAAGTGTGTGAAAGGCTCTGTGAGGATATCTGTTTCCAGTTGACCGTGTTGTACGCGGTTGCATGAGACTCTTTCGACTTTCATTCACTCCAGCTTCCTCCATCAGTGTATGAATAGAGGAATGGTTTGGCCCGGGAGAGGCTTGTTTTGGGCTGGGGGGGGGGGGGGGCAGGATACTGGCTCTCTCCTTCACATCTGCTCTGCAGCAGGACTCTGTAGCGAGGCCAAGCAGGGGAATGGGGGGTGTGGGGTACAGCGGCCAAAGCCCGGCAGGGTTTACAGGAGATAAGAGTTCATGGATGGGAGTCAGTCCAAGTGTTTTTGTAGTCATTTGCCCTCAGACCGTTACAGTGATCCCCCCTCCTCTTATCCCTCCTCACACAGCCTGTAATCAAACACAAGGTCTCTTTAAGTTAGGCTGAAAAGCATTGGATCGGTCATCATCACCTCCTCATTGATTCATATCGTACGGTTTTGTGGTTCAGGGCGCTGTGGCCCCTTGGCAGAATCACGGTGAGAGATGGGCGTTTCAACATTCAGATAAGGTTGATACTCACCTGGCCATCACTAGGCCTGCCTTCATCATTATTGGATGGGTTTTGTGCTTTGGCGCATACATGCTTACAGATAAATCACATTGTTCTAAGAAGGAGGTAATTGTTTCTCTGGTTATGCCTTTGAAGACAAAGACAAATGTGTCCCATTGGTGTGCCCAATATTTGCTGTGCCTTTCTTTGCTTAACAAATCTGATATGCACACGTCCAGGACAGACGGAGTCGCCTAGCACTTCAGGGGGGGGGACTGCTAGGAAAGCTCCGATCAAATAATTTGCTTGCTTAGCCTCTGTTTGATTTATGTAAAGACTGCCGCAGGTTCACTGTGACTACGCCGAGCAGACATCCCACAGACAACAGAACGTGCTGTACACTGTAAACACGCTGTAGCTGATGAGCTGGTCCCAGTTCAACCAGGACCGTCGCTCTTTCGGTTTACTGCCATGCTGTCATTTTTAATAAAACCAAACACATGTGATTGTCCATTATAGTACAACAGGCCCAGCTCCCAGACAAAAGTCTTCATCTTCATCTCTAGCACCACTCTCTCATCTGCCTCGGAGTCTGCGGAGAGATAACTGGCTCTTTTCCGCAACCTCCTCAAACCCCTTCTTCTCTCTTGTGCATTTCACGTGTTGTTTATTGTTGCGTGCGCGTGCGTGTGTGTGTGCGTGCCTGCGTGTGTGCGTGTGTGTCTCCCAGGTACAGATGAGTCCTCAGTCAGCCAGCAGCAGGTGGCCCTTGGCAGTCTGCTGGACGATCAGCACTGGCACCAGGTGAAGGTGGAGCTCTTCAAAGCTCACTTCAACATCACCTTGGACGGCACCACGCGGCAGACCCACGTCCCCACCGAGCTGGCTCTCTGGGACGTCCGACAGGTGCGCCCCGACCTGGAGCCTTTTGGGGGGTTTTGGGAGTAAATAGTGAGACGTGCCAAATTGTTATATGATTTGTTGATTTAGAATACACCTCATCCAAAGCAACTAACAAGTGATTTAATTAGAGATACTTTCCATTAATGAGCAGGTACGGATTAGGTACGGATTAGGCCGTTTTGCTGAAGGATAATCTGGTTCCTCTGCAGACATTAAAGGGATGATTACGGTTCCACAATCACGCGTCGGCCGCACAGACGCTTCACGCAGTCATGAACCTGTTTTGGTTCTGTGTCAGGTTTCAGTAGGTGGACCAATCACAGCCCTCGCTGCTGCGTCGCCTCGACGGAAGGTTACAATTTTTTGGGAGGCACACGTCAGGCCCTTGCGATGGACGCAAGAGGACGTAATGGGGCCGTGACCCCCTTGCGTTGCGTGAACGTGGGACCACAACCAGCCCTTGAGGATTGACCCCAGAGCCTGTCTTCTGGGGGTCTAACACCCTGACCGCTAGACTGGCCAGCCCCTTTGCAGCAGAGTACATTTTATCAACGTGTAATAGGTACGTGTTCACCTCTGTGCAGATCAGCGTGGGAGTCGCTCCGAGCCGTCCGCAGAGACCAGTGGTGTCGGAGAACTTCCACGGCTGTGTGGAGAACCTGCTCTACAATGACCTCAACCTGATAGACCTGGCTATACGCCAGGACCCCCAGGCAGCCATCACCGTAGGTTCCATCACAGATCAGGAAACTAAAGCTCTATGTTTGTGCTCTTTGTGCTGTTGTACTTGAAATGTAAGAGCTACTATTTCCGAGTAATTTTTTAGGAATTGCATAGTCAACCGTTGGCTCTAAGTGGGTGAAATGTGTTATGTTATGTCTGGTGTGATATGTACACTTCTCAATGGCAGAGAGATGGAGAGAGGGAGGAACTGAGAGGGAGGGGACAGTTTTGTGGTGGTTTAGCT
>OLKM01002114.1:22500-84459 GCA_900291075.1 Melanogrammus aeglefinus
GGGATGAAACATGGAGAAGGGACACACCATGGGGAACCTCCAGGGGTTGTCAGAAGGGCAATGTCTGCCATCACTGACACATAGTAAAAGCAGACATTTTAAATCACTTAAGTAAGAAAATTAAATATTCTTTGGTGATGGGCTGCTGGCCGGTGAGCAGGGTTAGCAAGTCAGGGGGGTCCAGGCATCCAGTCACTGCCGCCGCAACAGACCAGGCTTGCAGTCACGGCAACACGCTAAAACAGACGGAAATGTGAGTTGGAAGCTGGCTTAGAAAACACGTAGTGCCGCTAATCTAGTGGATCAGCGGCGTCACTCAGCAAACAGCAACGGCAGCGGAGGCGCCCCGAGGCGCCAGGAGAAAAGAGTAAAGAGGAAGTGCTCCAGCTTTGCTTTGATTATCGCGGCAGACCCCCCTCCCCTCCTCCCCGAGTACAGGTGGCTGTCGCACACGACGTCAGACACGTCCTGAGCTGCTGAAAATGGCTGGTTGATTGGTTTGTGAACCGTGGCTACGTTGACATGCCTAGTATACATTTGAATATGCATGCTCCTGTTGTCAATACTGCCTGAATCGATATGTTTTTAATTGTATGAATGCTCAAACGATTCACGGTATTGAACCAACCAACCATGTTAATCCAGATTGTAACTCCTCCATATTTAGTCCTTATTTAAACCCAAATCTATTGGATATCTTTGCCTTAGTCTAAGTGATGTTGTGAATTGCGGGAAGTAGAATCCCCTGAGTTTGCAACACGTCAAAAGTATAAATAAATTTAATTTATATATATATAGATAGATAGATAGATAGATCTATAGATAGATCTATAGATAGATCTATAGATAGATCTATAGATAGATCTATAGATAGATCTATAGA
The DNA here is from genome assembly GCA_900291075.1 of Melanogrammus aeglefinus. NCBI lineage: Eukaryota > Metazoa > Chordata > Actinopteri > Gadiformes > Gadidae > Melanogrammus > Melanogrammus aeglefinus. The sequence goes on from OLKM01002114.1 coordinate 23,384, forward strand.
TAGATCTATAGATAGATAGATAGATAGATAGATAGATCGATAGATAGATCTATAGATAGATAGATAGATCTATAGATAGATAGATCTATAGATAGATAGATAGATAGATAGATAGATAGATCTATAGATCTATAGATATATCTATATATATATCATAGATAGAGATGCCATTGAAAATGCTTTAGAGCTCAGAGAAGCAGTTCTGTGGTTGTGAATCATCCTGGGAACCAAAGCAGAGGAGATATATGTTTCCATGGGTAAAGTCCTCTCCCATATTTAACATACATAACCATAACACAACAGCAATCAGCGATGCTTTGTAGACAAAGAAGAAGTGGGGGTGATTTTTTAAATCCATCATGAATGGATCTGTGCAACCGGCAGTATGATTCACAGCCGTGGAAATAGGTGGGGGAGGAATTAGCTGATGTGGAGGGAATCCTGTAGCAGCCGCTGATTATGTTGGCTGTGTTGGCACGGACAGTCAGCATAGGACTCTGAGCTACGCAGATTGTCACAGTGTTGAATGTGATTACATGTGGCTGATGTTGTTCTGCTAGGAGATTAGCCGATGGGAACATTTGTACTTATCAGTGTGAACTCACCAGCGAGCGGCTAATCAGTGGATGCTTGCAGGACTACGGCAATCAGCACTAATGCAATATTCTGCTCTCAGCCAATCACTTTCTGAGGTTCTTTTGTACAGTTCAGAAAAAAGTTGAAACATTCATGAAGGGGACAAATTGTGTTATTTTTTCATGGCCATCCGTAAGATAATTTATCTGGGCTGTTCTTTTAATTATTTGTCTGCTATTATGTGGATTCCTATTCCCTGGTGCTGGTTGACTGGTTAACTGTAGTCATGTGATCTTTTTCCTCATCCAGGCTGTCTGGCGGAGGGGGGCGGTGAAGACTGTCACAACCCCTTCAGCGTCTTCCAGGGGTGCATGCGCCTCCTGACCCTGGACAACCGACCTGTGGATCTGATCAAGGTGCAGCAAAGGCTGCTGGGTAACTACAGCCACCTGCAGATCGACATGTGTGGCATCACGGACAGGTAAGCACCTTTCCGTTTTTACATTTAGGGGATTTTGCTGACGCTTTTATCCAAAACGACTTAAAACCATTCGTCCACACCGAAGGCGGAGTCGACCACGCAGGGCGACAGCCAGCTTGTCAGGTGCAGTCAGGATGAGGCGCCTTGCTCAGGGACACCCTGACACTCTAGCTAGGAGGAGCCGGGAAATCGAACCTTCCGGTTACCAGCCAACCCGCTCTACCTCCTGAGCCACTGCCGCCACCCCCACGTACCAAGGTTGATTTTTGCTCTGAAGACATCTGAAGCTCTGGGCAGCTTGGTGGCTCACCCTGTAGTTCATCAACAGCTACATGAGGAGGACCTGCCAGCGGCCCTGGTTGGCCTCCAGCCTGTAGTCCTTTGGTACACCGTCATCACCGCTCGGTCTACCGACTCATCCGTACATCCTCAAAAGTCTTCCTTAAAGGGCAAAAAGGAAATCCTTTCAAAAGAAAGAAACGCTCAGTTGTTGAAACAACCTTGTCCTGTGTCACAACAACAACAGGATGAGATGGAAAGCGTTTTGTCGAACCCTAATCCCGTGCTCACGGAGGAGCGCGGTAGAAGAGGCGGTTATGGGATGGAGACGGGGCAAAGTGATGGATTCGTTTGCTGCCGCCTCAGATTAAGGGAGTGTAGAGCGTGGGGCTGTCAGAGGAAGCAAAGCGCTGCCATCTGGAGCTCTGCTGAACAGCCATTACCCCCCCCGGTACCGCGAGCTGTGGGATGACAAGAGGGGCACAGAGCGCTGCGTTGCTGGGTCTGCACACACACATAGCACTTATACACATGCATGGATGTACATGCATGTACAGATACGCATACAAAGACACACGCATGCACACACAAACATACATTAAATCCACACACACATTCAAATACACACACACACTTTCAAATGCACACAAACATTTTCCAAACTAGCAAACACGTATATAATCATATTGAATGCAACCCACACACACACACACACACACACACACACACACACACACAAACAAGAAGGTGGCCAACTCAGTATCAGAGCTCTGAGACGGAGGCTCTGTAGAAAGTAAATAGACAAATTATTACCCAGTGATGAGACCTTCCTTCCATAATCAGCAGCAGCTCTGAGCGACACATACTAATGCCAGAACACAGAGTGCCTACCAATAAGACGCTAGGAGAGAACTCCTCAATGCCTGTGTGTGTGTGTGTGTGTGTGTGTGTGTGTGTGTGTGTGTGTGTGTGTGTGTGTGTGTGTGTGTGTGTGTGTGTGTGTGTGTGTGTGTGTGTGTGTGTGTGTGTGTGTGTGTGTGTGTGTGTGTTTGCTTACGTGTGTTTGTGAATAAAGATGGATGGATCCATTGTTGACGACCTTTTGGTTTTCTATAGGAGGTCGGAGCCCTGACCCACACAGAGGCCTGTCAACCCTGTGACAAATTAATAAAACAACATGCTGGGAAACACACACACACACACACACACACACACACACACACACACACACACACACACACACACACACACACACACACACACACACACACACACACACACACACACACACACACACACACACACACACACACACACAGATATATACATCTACACATATGCACACACAACACCCACACACACAAAGAGAGGAAAAAGGTAAAGGTGTAGAGGTGACCGAGTTGATCCCAGTCCTTTGTGTTTGTGCCAGCCTGACACGTCCGTGTGTCTGTCAATCAGACGGACGCTGACCCCCCCTGCAGATTGCTGCCCTTAATTGATTGGTTCTCCTCTCTGCACATGCACACACGCCACACTCGCACGCGCCACGCACACACCGCACGAACACCACACACACTGACACGCGACAGCAGCACGCGCGCACGCACACACACGACACACGCACACGCACCACCACACACACACACACACACACACACACACACACACACACAATAGGGCTATGCTCAAGGCCCCATAACTTTTATCTTTCTGAAGGACTCGTTTCTTTCTTTTGAGATATTGTGGGCATAGAAGGAAGGTACATACAACATGGAGGACAATGTTTGGAAGAAAACAGGGCAGGATTTGTCCGCAAAATCAGATCAGTTAAATGAATTATATTATTTACTTTAAACACGTGGCCCATGGTTAAAGTAAATATATCAACATGGCATGTGCACTTTTATCCTCAAGGTCAGTTTCATTTATGACCTATTACATTTTTTATAGTAGCCTCAATGCATATCCCTGCCTCTCCCTTCCTTCTCCCTCTCTCAACCATATTTCCCCCTCCTGTCCGTCCCATGCCTTCCTTCCTCTCCCTCCATACCCCTGTCCCAGCGTCTTGCTCTCCTCAGGTCATCTCTAGTAGAATAAAAGCAGCGATCCGACCGTCAACCGTACTATTAGCTTGGTGCCAAAAACCGTCTCTCCCTTGGGATGGGGGTGGGAGCATTGGTTCGCTGACGATGGCCTTGACTAAGATGGAAATAGAACCTTCTGACAAGATTGGAAGCACGCCCAGAAATGCCACCCTGCCACACACCGACGTACCACATCACCTCCACGTCTTAAAGCAGGACCTTTGTTTGGTGCATCTAATCAGAGGGAGGCGGTAGGGCGTTGTACAACAGGGGAATTAATGAGATTCTTCCAACCGTTGTGCCTCTATTTATTCACTCGCCCCCACTCCCTTCCCTCTCTCTCTGTCGTCGTCTTCTCCAAGCCGCCAGCTCCGCTAATTTACTGCAGCGACGGTCTGAGCGCTCGGAGCCGACGCACCTTGTTGACACTGCTCGCGTTTGGAGTGCAGGGGTTACCTCATTATTTGAACTTGGATTTTGAGCAGCAAAATCCATTAAAAACAACATTTAGGATGCATAACCCACAAAGGGAACACAGGCGGTTCTTTCTCGAGCTCGCCACTTTGCTCTGACGGACGGCGGAGCTAAGTAGGAGCGAAGAAAAGCAGTTAAGGTTTGGGAGCTCTTAAATCCCTACAGGTGGCCTGACTGAATCGATGGAGAGAGGCGAGTGCGGTCCAGTGATCCCAGGTCTGTGTTTTAGTGATAATGACGAATACAACAGGAGATTAAAACACCCTGCAGCTGCTGTGGAACCCAGCCACCCGCACCGGCGGCTGTCTGGCGCCAGGACTGCAGCCCTGCTGTCAGTCTGGTCACCCCTCACTTTGAAATGTTAGAAATATTGGAACAACGTTAGTATTTCATGGTTATGAATTGAACATTTGAGTTGCATGGGATATAGACTCGCCCAACCAATGTTCTAATTACTGTATAATACTCCCCCCCCCACACACACACACACACACACACACACACACACACACACACACACACACACACACACACACACACACACACACACACACACACACACACACACACACACACACACACCCCAACTCCATAAGCCCATTGGGTAGCCAGGTTCCCTCAAGACCCTCCCAGGAAAAAAGAGATTCTCATACATCAGAAGTGCCAACCCGGCTCCCTATGGTTGAAGTTCCTTTCAAGAACGTGAGGTGTTACCTTCAAAGCCTCAAGGGAGGCATGATGTCTTTCTGCTCAGCAGCAGAGAGAGGAGCGTGTTGGTCTGACACGTTGCGGAGAAGGGCTTAAAAACAGGGATATGAACCCTGCAGATTGGTGCCATTGGCTCTCCTCAAGAACACTGCTTCTGTGAACCCAAGCAGGTGAGCAGCATGTTTAAAAGGAGCTGTACTGCACACCCACCAGACGTTGTTGCAGGGTGCAACGCTGTGTGGCCGTTGAAACAGCACTGTTGGTTCAGTGGGGGACGTTTGTTGAACACAGTGTTGTGAAAGCGCAAAACCTGTGCTAGCTTATTTTAAGAATGGAAATGAAATATGGATCTGCTGCAATGTTGTCTTCACACACACTCTGACCATTAAGTGAGTTGGAGAGGGGCCAGGCGATCTTACAGCTAGGAAAACGCACGTGAACACATATAAGGCTCAGTAATTATTATGCTCAGAGTGATAAGAAATGTAATGGCATCATCCTGGACAGGGGGATCTGTTATGTCGTTTGAGATTATAGTTTATATGTTTTAGTTTAAATTAAAGAAGCACTGAACCACAGAACCTCAGGTTACGTTGGTTTGCTGCAGTACAGATATAAGTAATGATGCAATCTAGCATCATAGCAGGGAAGCTAGTCCAGTGATAAATGCTACAAATGAGAAAATGTGAACTTTCAGCTGGTCAGCGCTAACAGTGCACACATTGGACAGTAAAGGAAATTGCATACGGCCACACACATCATGTCGCCACACACCAACTGGGTTCGTTGTACTCGGTCACTCTTCAATTCAGAGTCCGGCTGGATCTGGTGTCACGTTTGGCTGGCTACTGGGTTAGCCTTGGGTGGCAAACCCAGAGGAATCCATCGTGGTTTTGACGCCGGTCAGCAGTGCGTACAACGTCGTACAGGGTGAAGGCCTCTTGTTGGAGGCTGGATGGTTGGTGAGTGAGTTGGTGAATGAGGGAAAACACATTGGGAAGTCTGCATAAGGACTGATCCCATGATCCACTGGGACCTTTTTCATGGTCAAAGAGGGAACCCTCAGACCCTGAGTGTAAATATAATATACAAATATAGAGGTAAAGAAATGCGTTCCACTCGGTCTTCGGAGTAAACAAAATGTGTGATCGGATCCACGTTTATCCAAAAGAGGAGTTACAAATTCGCAATTGTCCCATTACCTCTGTGTGGAAATCAATACTGGACCGTCCGCTCTCGCCAAGTGTCCTCTGCTAGGGGATCAGGGAGAGGTTTGTTTGTTGTTTGTTGCTGTGCCTTATATGCACTCCACCAGTCTCCCCCACACAGCTGTTCTGAGCACACTCCCAAAGGTCGCTTATCTTCACAACAATATCATTGAAAAGTGTTCTCTCTCTCTCTCTCTCTCTCTCTCTCTCTCTCTCGTCTCTCTCCTCTCTCTCTCTCTCTCGCTCTCTCGCTCTCGCTCTCTCGCTCCCTCTCTCGCTCTCTCTCGCTCTCTCGTCAACAATCACTGAGTCTCTCTCTCTCTCTCTCGCTCTCGCTCTCGCTCTCGCTCTCTCGCTCTCTCGCTCTCGCTCTCTCTCTCTCTCTCTCTCTCTCAGGTGTTCCCCCAGTCACTGTGAGCATGGCGGCAGGTGCACTCAGTCCTGGAGCTCGTTCCACTGTAACTGTTCCTCCACCGGATACAGCGGCGCCACCTGCCACAGCTGTACGTAAGCCGGCCACCTCTGCTCATGCTGTGTGATTGTGTGTGTGTTTGTGTCCGTGGGTGTGTGCGTCTGTTTGTGCAGTGGTTTGTCACGTCTTGTTTTACCAGGGCCAAAGTAGGCCACTTACTTTTGCAGGCCTGGCATGAATTGTGAGCGGTATAGCTAGAGATCCCCAGGGCGTTTCCAGCTATCGATTGTTAGAATTCCCAGCAGCAATGTTTCCGTTGTTTACAGAGTTGGCCTTCACTTTCATCGTAAGGCTACACTGACTGGACCTTTCCTTTTCTTGTCTTTCAAAGCCCCTTAAAGGTTGGTTATGGGATATGCGAAACGCCAGCAGAGTTTGAAAATACACAACTCAAATGGTCCTACCCCCTCTCCTTCGACGCTGACTCTGACTCCACCCATTCCAAGTACATGGACACCCCAATCATGCACGAGCACGAACACAGATGCGCGAGAGCGAGCCATTAGCTAGTTAGCTAGCTCCAGTAGCTACCGCAGGATAATAATAATAATAATAATAATAATAATAATAATAATAATAATAATAATGATGATGCATTTTATTTGAAGGCAACAAACAGAAGCTTGCTCTGGGTCCCGAGCTTTGAGTACGTGCACGAAGGGATCACGCGCGGGAAGGGGGAGTGCAGTACGACCGTTTGATTGACGTACTTACTGTCCAATGCCACTCGGTGGTTCTGGAAATCATTGGCTGGAGTTTTTTGAGCCCTGCCCGTTCCACAGATGATTGACTTGTTGAATTTTCATGTCAGTACTTCTAACTCAGTGGCTGTAAGTGGGTTATGATAATGATTTCAAGTAATTTTGCAAAAATGGCCAAAAAAGAGGATCCCAACCTTTAAGATTATTGTGTTTGTCATTGTAGGCTAATAACCAGACTGGAGGTACGCTATAGCTCTCTACTTCTCATGTCAGTCATGAGAAGACAGCGCCAATTACACGTGTAGCACTACTGACGTAATGGCCATTACTTTCTCTTCAGACCGATGCGACCAACACTTTTCCGAGCAGCTCTACCAATTCGCCCCAACTCTGTGGGCTCCCCTAGGCAGGGCCGCGAGCAACCCAGATCCTACTGGGATAATCCGGTTCCAGCCCTAGAATCGTCCTGATACCCCAATCAGTTCCAATTAATCAATGGGTCAGTCTTACTTTCTTTCCTTGTAGCAGAGATTGGTCCCTAGGTACAGGAACGTTCCTTCACCCTGGAGACAATGAGGAGAGTGGTGACAGCTGTGCCGCGTCCCAGGTACAGTCAGCTGGGAATGACAATACTGTCTCTCAATTGCCTCCAGAAGCCTCAGTCCGTGGTGGTTTCTCTGTCCCTGGGGCTGAAGACTCTTCCCACTCTGTGGAGAGAACTTAGACACAAGAGAACCTCCGCAACCCACTACACACAACAGACTACACTACACACACTATATGCATTAGACACACACTATAGACACTATAGAGCTGTTTATATTTTCATCTCCAGCTAATCAAAACAGCTTTGCGCATTCATTAGAGGCACCACATTATATTTTGGCAGGGATAATGGAACAAAACATGCTCTTTATTCTAGATGTCATGCAAACAACAACAGAGGAATGAAACATCTGTGTCATCTTACTATATTTGTAAGATGATGCATAGCAAGAGCTTTAAAAACACTTTTTGAACCTATGTATACATACGGTCACAGAAATGGGGCTGTCATCCTAGCCCTCAGAGACCATTCTTACGTTCACATTCTGTTTCTCTCTGTATTTCAGTCGAGCCCGAGCCTGAAAGTCTCTGAATGTCTCTGCTGTTCTTTGACTTCCAATCAGATTTGACGACAGCGAAGTGTCACTTAGTTATTTGTTTAAATGTCTAAATGTTATTTAATCTGAACAGTTTAAGCAAGTTGAGGTAACGCATGTGTGGAAATCAATTGCTGCCCATCCAAGGCCAGACTGATTCATCATCCAGTTGATTATCTGGTATGGTTTCGCTTTTAAAGCTCTTTCTCAAGGACACCTTGTCCTTCATCTCGGAGACACTGGCCGCGTTCACATGGCACATCTGATCCACATGGATTCCTATGTGGAATAGATCTGTTCCTAAAATATGATCTGAATGTACTGTATACATGGCAGTAACACAAGTGTCCGTTATGTCTCTCGTGCCCACCGGACACATCTCTGGACAGCGGCGACATAATGGACGTCTTATCACTATTTGGCGTTGTGAATTTGATTTTAATGAAAGCACAGCAGGAGGGAGCTTTTCTCTGCCTGCTCCTTCAATTAAGAAGGAGGACAGCACAGCTACGTCAATTTCTCGTCCCATCTTTATATTCACCCCCACCTCCGCCGCAAACAAAAGGGATTTGGATGCGGTGTCCGCAGCCAAGACCGGTGGGAGAGAGTAGTCTTACGGGAATCTAGTGACCAGGAATGGTGAAATTGTTTTAGGATGAGTCGGCAGTCATTCCTGAAGTTATGCGAGCTCATGAAGAATATATCGTCCAGAGGAGGTAACTGTACGAAGAGCAATACCGTTGGCAATGAGGGTTGCATTTTCCTCCACGTTGAATATTGGCCGTCCTCCGATTAAACCGGTCATCTTTTCATAGAATGGAAAATTGGTTTGGAGTCGCACCACTCCTGTTAACTGCTTGTTTGGCCTTGTTGTAAGATGCCTTTAATACCGTCCAACGGTTTTCCATCTGCTCAATTGAAACGGTCGCTATGTCTGACCTTTCTCTGGTCCATCCTTCGGAAGATATCTTGTTCCTTAAGAATTTCCAAGAGGACATTTGTCTCCTCAAAGGTCCAATTGCGAACTACTGCAGCTGCCATCTCTCTTAAGTTAAAAAGTATTTTAACGTTCAGCCTGCAAAAGTACTAGTAGTAGCCTACTCATTAACAGTTATCTCGGACGCAGGTCCCGTCGCTTAGCAACCGGACACGCTTACCGGACTACTTACGGAGTGGTAACAAACAGAGACCGGAATCAGGCAATAAATACACTTTCCTTGACAGCGGTCAAGTTCGGTGTGCATAAAAGTTCAGACAGAGCTCAGTGGACCAATTGCGAACTACTGTAAACCCCAATCTATTTGGAATAAGTGTATACATGTCGATTAAAACGGACAACACCACCTCTTCTATTCAGCGTAGAATTCTATGCCGAACAGATAATTGTATTCCGAATGAGGCGTATAATATGATCATTTTCTATTCCGCGTGGAAATCTATGCGGATCAGATGTGTCCATGTAAACACGGCTCCTGAGATTTGAAACCAGTTTGACTCTGTTTGCCATATGACCTGCTCTGCATCTTGAGCTAAGGCTGTATGAAACTAAACTCACCAGAACAAATCCTTACTGTTCTTACCGTTTGATACACATCTGTCCCTATTTATGGTTCTGAAAGTTTGAACTTCAATTTTTTCGTCACCGCTCTCTGCCACAGACTTTAGAAATAGACCAAGCGAGGGAGTGAGAAGAAAGGGACACCAGCTACTGAAGGGTGAGGGCACAAAGAGAGAGAGGGGGACACATGAGGAGGGGCTTGTCCATCATGCCTTACCGTCTGTGTACAGACAGACAGGGAGGGAGACGATGGCCACACTGCTGGCTTCCCTTGAAGTGGTTTTCACATCTGTAACGATCGAGAAGAGACTATAAGAAAAGCACTGACAGAAGAATTATCTATTCGGATTGAATCAAACACAAAGGGGGGGCTGGGGATGGAGGAGGAGTGATGTTGCGGGGGGCTCATTGCAGTGTCATTGATTTGGGGTGTCCTCGCTCCAGTAGTGATGGTGTCTCTTGGGCTCGCCGCCAACTGGTTCCAATCCAATCTGCGTAGGACAAGAAACCCCCACCAGCACAACACACACAACCATCACAACGATACAATCGAACACCAATCCCCTTGCTACTTTAATTTACTGTTGATATTTGAAACATAGTTTGGGTCACGGTAATGATTAAAGAAAACTATACTGATCGATTTTTTTAATGAGGCTGTTTATCAATGTGCACCAATCCACCAATAAGGAGGTGTGTGTGTGTGTGTGTGTGTGTGTGTGTGTGTGTGTGTGTGTGTGTGTGTGTGTGTGTGTGTGTGTGGTGTGTGTGTGTGTGTGTGTGTGGTGTGTGTGTGTGTGTGTGTGTGTGTGTGTGTGTGTGTGTGTGTGTGTGTGTGTGTGTGCTGTGGTTCCCTGGCTCCGTGTGTGGCACCCCTTCCCCCAGTCAACTCAAGTCAAAGGTCTGGTTAAGCCCCAAACGTCGTGGCAGGAACGTATCAAGCCCTGGACTCTGCCAAGAGCCAGAGCAAGCAAAGACAAAGGTTTAGGCTCCGCCTACACGGAGAAACGTCCTGTAGCGGCCCGTGGTACGCTATATAAACAGAAAAACACTCTGTATTACTGGTATCTCCTCGAAGCTTCCCTTCGAGGAGTTAAACCAACCAATTGTCAGGATGGGGGGCTAGACGGCCAATAGCCGCCACCCACCGGGCAGTTCCTGCCGGGAGCGGTTGGGGAAATGTCTTCAATTACCTCGAGATCCTTGAGGGGCCGCTTCGTGATCGTCGCGCTAGGGTGCCTCCTCTCTGCTGCGGCCCACCAAACACAGCCATCACATTCTGCAGAAGACTGACAACACCTCACAGCGAGCCCTGAGTCTGTCTGCGCTCCTCCCGCCAGGCGCAGGTGTTTCCCCGCGCTCCCCTGGGGCGCAGTGCTGGAGCCGTTGTACTAAACAGACATATTATTAGGATGTTTCAATGATTACTGTCTGCAACTATAGGAGACAAACCCTCCGATTTCTTCCCCCCCCCTCCCAGCCATATATGAGCAGTCATGTGAAGCGTACCGACACCAAGGCAACAGATCTGGACATTATCACGTAGACATCGACGGCAGTGGACCCATTAAACCCCAGCTCATCTACTGCAACATGACAGGTAACGCACGCACGCACGCACACGCACACACATATACACATACACACGACACACACGACGCACACGCACACGCACACACACACACATAATACACATACACATACACAGACACACACGCACGCACGCATGCACGCACGAACACACACACACACACACGCACGCACACACATATACACATATACACACACACACACACATACACACACACACACACACACACACACACACACATCACTCACGCACATACACAGACACACACACGCATGCCACACAACGACACGCACACACACACACACCACACAACACACACACACAACACACACACACACACACACACACAAAGCAAAACTTTATAAAACCTTAGGGGAAGTCATTTCTTGTAGAGCCGGTATAAATTGAGTGGGTGTCTGTAACTTCTTGGCAATCAGATTTTATTAAATCTGACTATGCTTCTTTATTTGCATGTTAACTCACACGTGTACACATATACACACACAAGCACACACACACAGAAGTTTAACTTCTTACTAGGAAGACATTTTTTATTTCATTTCTTAATAGGAATTCTTTGACACCCTGACTATGAATTCTGACTATGCTAATATATTTGCGTGTGCTGTTAAACCTGTACACATACACAACCAAACAAACACAAACACACACATTTATTCACCCTTAAGCGGCGAACTCTATTTGTCACTCAGGGTGTTTACCCTCCTCTGTCACTTCCTGTTGTTGTTGTTGTTGTTGGGGAGCAGAGGACCAGACGTGGATGGTTCTGAAGCACAACAACACGGAGCTCACCCCCCTCCGGCCGGCCCCAGTGGGGGGGCCGCATCACGCCTCCTTCGACTACGCCTCCGAAGAGGAGCAGCTGACCGCCATCATCGGCCAATCAGAGCACTGTGAGCAGGAGCTGTCCTACTACTGCAGGAAGTCCCGCCTCCTCAACACACCAGGTAAGACCGGTCGATGGGATGATGTTTATTGGTCAGTATTTGTGTGGAAGGGTATTTCACTGGTGTCTTTAGGGACAATTTAAGGGTAAGCAAACTCGTCGGCAGTTATGGTGAGGCGTCTTGCTCAGGGACAACTCAATACTCAGCTCGGAGGAGCCGGGGATCGAACCAGCAACCTTCCGGTTACCAGCGAACCCGCTCTCCCTCCTGAGCCACATGGCGTCCAGACAAATCTGCGCAGCACAATCGCATTAAATTATAATAATGGGAAACAGCTCTAATACAATTCAACAAAAAGATTGTAAAGAATCCCAGCACCTGTATCGTGTCCACAACGGTGAACTCAAGCTGTGTCCACGGCATCCAGCTTGTTTGAAGCCCCACACTCACATCACACATTACCAACGTGTTCTGTTGGTAAAAGCAGCCCTTCCTCCAGACCTGAATCCACTGAGCCCACATCTACTGAACTACTCTGAACTCTGAGCTGCAGGAGGTCAGGGCTCGTGCGGTCAGGGCCTCAGAGTCACTGAGAACATCACAATAGGTTTATGGCAAAACTTCTGAAGGAAGTCTCGCACTGTATATGAACCTAAACCACAGCAAATAAAATCGGAGAAACTTCTTTATATAACCGTCCAACAAGGGAAGCAAGTGTGGAGTAATAAATTGTATTGCTGCAACAAATAAGCAAATTGAAAATACAATGTAATATTTATTTTTAGTCCTGGTGCATTCTGGGTAGACAGCTGTTTCTTTTTTAGGAGGTCGTCATCTCCCCTTCTTCACAGAAACCTCTGAGAAAGACAAAATAAAGAGTGGCTGCCTTTCAGGAATAAACAAACACAAGGAAACTGATGTTCACTTCTGAACGGCCTGTGTGACTTGTCTGCTACTGGGGTAAAATCCTCCTTATCACGCGAGTTTACCTGATTTATTGTAATCATTCAGGGCAAAGTGTGGCAAAGCAAAAACTGATTCACACTACAAAACTCAATCACATCTTTTTCACACTTTCATGGAAGGCTTATCTTTGAGGAGCTCAAAAAGTAAAGTACAAAGCGGGAAGTGAGCAGTGAAGGATGATGGCACAACTCAGCACTTGTGTTGTCAACCTAGACTCTTTCGTCGCCGCCTGAAGAACATATTTTGCTTCAGTTGCCACACTTCCTGTGGTGCTCAGACGCTAAGAAGAAAAAACTGTGATCCATCCTAACAGTGGGGAAACAACTCTCTGGTGCCCTAGCTCATTTAGAAAATCTTGTTTTTTCAACATTAACGAATCTTCTATGATCTTGAACATAATTATGCTATTTTGTCACTTTGTTTTGCCCGTCGAGTTTGTTAACGTTCTGCTCTGAACGCGCGATATTTGATTGACAGCCCTCCTCAGCCCTCCGTCAATAGACCTCTGGAGAATAAGTCCTGCCTCCAAGGCTCCGGTTCCATGGCTCAAATGTCTACAGGAAATAATAACGTGGGCTTTTTGAACGATCGTAGGCCTACCTAACAAACTCAGTAGGTGGCAAAGTAGTAAAAGCTGCTCACGTTTTGAACTACACACTTTTTTCCATCGAGATTCCACTCAGGTTTTGGATCGTCGGTGCCGATAAAGTAGTTAACTATTATGAAGAAGCATTAATGGCACCGACAATCCTCAGAATGAATGAGAGGAGGGCTGAGGAGGGTTGTCAGTCAGGTTAGGCCTGAGAGGCTGTTTTGTGCGACCGAAGTTAATCCCCCCTCTTGCTTGCAACGAGGTAATGGTCTCGAGAGCGGTTTTGCTCGCTCGGGGAGCAGCGCTCTGAGTGCGCGCGCTCACTCACACAGAACGCGCGGGGGCGGGGAGGTTTGAAAGCTTCCTGGTCAGGACAGTACCACGTCCATAAGGCTAGACAGTAAGCGGTAGGCCCTTCCATTTCTTGTGCCATCTTTAAGGAGTATCACTAGAGAAAGTATTCTCTTGACATGCACATTGGATACTGACGGAGTGAAGTGTCTGATGGCCCTCCCTCCCACTCTGGCCCCCGACGTAGTGCTACTGACCGGTACCCTAGGGCATCTGTCCCCCTAACACATTCTGTGTCTGCCTCTGTGTCCCAGAGGGCCCGGCCTCCAGCTGGTGGGTCGGGGGTCCCTCTCCGGGGGCGATCCAGACCCACTGGGGAGGCGCGGTGCCGGGCAGCCAGCAGTGCGCCTGTGGCCTGCAGGAGAACTGCCTCCACCCCAGGCACCTCTGCAACTGTGACGCTGACCAGCCACAATGGTAGCACGCACGCACACGCGCATGCACACAGACCCACACCGACAAACACACACACACACACACACACACACACACACACACACACACACACACACACACACACACACACACACACACACACACACACACACACACACACACACACACACACACACACACACACGCACACACGCACACACAGCTTATAACACATGGCAAAGTAACTGCTTTTACTGTGCCATGTTTGAGTAGCATGGACTGTAGTTTAGTAGTAACGAGTGTCCATATGTCCATGGTATTAAGATGTTTACATTGAGAATTAGAATGCACCCGTCTCCTTCTCCCCCACTTCCTTGTTCAGGGCAAACGACTCGGGGCTGCTGACCAATAAGGAGACCCTGCCCCTCCGGTCTCTGGTGCTGGGAGACGTCCAGAGGCCTGGCTCTGAGGCCGCCTACCGGGTCGGGGCCCTGCGTTGTCACGGTGACAGTAAGTCACATCTTATCGAGGTGTGGAACGGGCGGAGGTTAAGGGTTTTTTCTTTTCAAGAATGAATGAATTCAGCAAGGGGCGCTCTCACCTCGATCCATGTCAGTTTGATATTAGATTATACGGGATCACACGTATTATAACTGGTGTTTTTAAGTGCTTTAAAAAATAAATATATATTATTTGTGTCGTCTGGTTAGAAAAATCGAAATGTACACAATAATGTTTGTAAAGAAGCAATGATTAAAATAAAGAGTTATGATGGTTAGCTTAAACAGCTTGCTGGAGTACAAACCCATGTTTAAATAGCTTCAAAATAATGCATTGTACGTATAATGCATTTCCAAACATTTATTATTTGTAATTATAGGCTTTGTTTCCCCAAGTAAATCATTGAAGAGATTCTTAGCGGGATCAATCAAGCTTAATGAAAGAGCCCAGCGAGTTCTGCTTCACTTATGAGCTAATTAGCAGAACAGTTGGTCCATTTGTATGTTGTATTATTAATACTAACGTCGGCATCAATGAATGTTGTGTCTACATTTTAAATAAAGAGACACAGAAGACATTCTGACTGTGGATTTGCAAAGTTGGAGCGTCTTTCGTTGAACGCCACGTACCAGGCACCACGTGCATGTATATATATATATATATATATATATAGTATACATTTTATATACATATAGGGATGAAAAGGTAAGTTTGATTGTATTTAACCGTACGGTACAGAGGTGAATGTATCGGTTTGCACATAGAGCCAAAAAGTAGGGCTATGTTAATCAGTTAATGTAGAGTATAAATAAATAACCATATAAACCACAGGCATCAATACAAGTATTTAAATTGGAATATCCACGGTGAAGAGATGCTGGCAGTTTATAAGTTGCAGTAGAGGCGTCTTCTCTGTGTATCCGTCGGTGGATATCAAGTCCCGAGGTCTGTATGTCAACAAAAACACACAATCAGCTAAACATTCTGGCTGGTTGAAAGTAATTTATACTTGGAAGTGAACCCCCTTCGCAGCGAACTGCCGTGATTCATGGCGCATGGCCAACACCGACCAGAAATTGCTGCACTGCTTTCTCCATAGGAGAACAATGGAGAGGGGTCCATGGACTACCCAAACACGTCTCAATAAACACATTGAGGAGACAATGCGACGAGGCAGGCAGAGGAGAACAAATTAAACGGCTGACAAACAGCAGCAAATTCTGCTCGCTGCCTTCAGCAGCAATATGCAGCTGATTCTGGCAGCGGGTCGAATGAAATCCCTGAAACAATAGCAGCAGATGTGAGAGCCTTCTCTGTGCTAGAGACTGTGTATAAGTGCCTGACCTGCCATGCACTATTACTGCCTGCACACATTCACCCAGACAGTTATACCTGCCTCACACAACAAAACAAAAGAACAAGGACAAAATGTCTTGCCCTCACTACAGACTGTTGGCCATCCAGAGCTTCAGAGAGATACCTTACTGCGAATTTAATTACGGCAGACTGGAAGACAAGAAGCCGGTTGATTTTATGCTGATGGATTGTTGCAAGTGATCCTATTTTGCCTCAGGCACTGCAGTGTGACATACTTTTACCTTATGCTGCTGATGCAGTCTTTGTTGAAGTTGTATTTGAACGACTATTCAATAGGTTGTGTTTTATTGCCGGCACTACTGTTGTTGTGTATATTTTCGATGGGCTGCTGGAAGCAAAGCTATCCATGTTGTCACCTTAAAATCGAAACACAAATAAAGAATGTTGAAGCACCTTTTTTTGGTGAATCGAAACCTTACCACACCTTACCGACACAGACACACACCTTACCAACCCGTGAGTAAAGTTAAATCAGCACTTTGGCGCTACAAACTACAGATGTGTTTCTTTGTTTGCCAGAGAGCTACTGGAATGCGGCGTCCTTCGACACAGAGACGTCCTACCTCCACTTCCCCGCCTTCCACGCCGAGCTGAGCGCCGAAATCTCCTTCCTGTTCAAGACCACCGCTTCCTCCGGAGTCTTCCTGGAGAACCTGGGGATCAAGGACTTCATCCGCATTGAGCTCAGCTGTAAGGTTAACCTCCCCCCCAGACCCTAACCCTAACCCTCTCCTCTGGGGCAACACACATCACCTGTACCTGTACCATTAATGGATGTAAGCTGTCGGTATTAGAAAAAGTGGAGGAAAAAACAACAACCTGAATGATCATTTTGAGATTTCTCAGTTAGTGAATCCATTTTGGTAAGAAAGGCACTGAAGGTGGACCATGAGTGTTTAAGACTTCACTCCATTACTGGGTTTTCTTATGTCGAACTGACTATTTACTCTGACACTTTCATACCTTTAGATTCTAATCAAAACATTTGTTTTGGTTGCTATTCCATCTTTTCCTAAATGGATGAGCGACATTTGAATCCTGCCGTTTTCTGGGCTTTACTTTCGGTGAACCAAACTATGCCTGTGATTTGACAGAGACATTTTAAAACCACTTGGCCTCCCTCACCCTCGGTAATGGGGTTCCTGTATTTGACGGAGGAAGGAGAGGTAATGAGCCAGAGAGATGTTGCAGAGAAAAGGGCCAGATGTTTGGTGTGCTTTTTTTCATATTTTTCACACACGTCTTTCAATTCATTTTGTGCCTCCAGTCAATCTCCTTAAAGAGACCATGATTTGTAGAAAGGATGCCTGCCGGCAGCAGTGAAGGCATCACAAACTGTACCCTTCTGGCCCTGCTTTGTTTTCTAGTGTGTGTGTGTGTGTGTGTGTGTGTGTGTGTGTGTGTGTGTGTGTGTGTGTGTTGTGTGTGTGTGTGTGTGTGTGTGGTGTGTGTGTGTGTGTGTGTGTGTGTGTGTGTGTGTGTGTGTGTGTGTGCGTGCGTGCGTGCGTGCGTGCGTGCGTGCGTGCGTGCGTGCGTGCGTGCGTGCGTGCGGTGCGTGCGTGCGTGCGTGCGT
Organism: Melanogrammus aeglefinus; assembly: GCA_900291075.1. Classification (NCBI taxonomy): domain Eukaryota; kingdom Metazoa; phylum Chordata; class Actinopteri; order Gadiformes; family Gadidae; genus Melanogrammus; species Melanogrammus aeglefinus. The sequence continues at coordinate 41,301 of OLKM01002114.1, forward strand.
GCGTGCGTGCGTGCGTGCGTGCGTGCGTGCGTGCGTTGCGTGCGTGCGTGCGTGCGTGCGTGCGTGCGTGCGTGCGTGCGTGCGTTGCGTGCGTGCGTGCGTGCGTGCGTGCGTGCGTGCGTGCGTGCGTGCGTGCGTGCGTGCGTGTGTGTGTTTGTGCTGCATGCATGTATGTGTATATGATGTGGTTAGGTCATGCTGTTGAGCAGTGTGAGCTCATATGTTTGGCCGCCACAACACGACTCAGCTCTGACAACAAACACTGTCTTACAGAGCTTTCTGTCAGCGGAAAATCACAAAATCAATAATGGCTTCACCAAATGGGTTATTTTGCGGTACAGGCATTGCGGTGTCATATCAGATGCTTTGAAGACACATTTGAACACTTTGAAAGTCAAATTGAACCATTTGTCTGTCTCTTCGGCATCATGCAGAGACGTAGCGAGACAATGAGACGTTGAGGGGTGGCGAGACAGGGACATGTGGTCGGTTTACGGTTGAACTTCAACAACATCATTCCTTTCAGGGACAGTGGGACATTTGACAACTCGGTGTAGATAAACGGGGAAGCGACACATATTAACTTTGAAAAATGATCCCTGTCCAATTAACTATCTTTTTGCAATCAGCACCTTTTCCAAAAGGTTAAGCTTAATGGGCCGGTATTAAAAAGAAGACATTCTGTGATTCCCTTTGGATGAGAGAGTCCGCTGAAGGACTGACATGCAAATGTACATGTTGAGTGACAGCTAGTGGTGGCGATGAATAAATTAACAAGTAACCTACATCCTGCCATTGTCCTGATGATCAGTGTTCCTGATGTTAACAAAAGTTCAGGGTTTTCAATGATCCACGCTGTACTTGGTCAACGCACATGTGTTTGTGTCCCCCGACCTTTACGCCTTAAAGGCCTTCACAGGCCTTCCACAGTCAGTTGGGCAGGAGGTCTCGCTGCTGTGGAGCTCTCAAGCAGACCCAGCATTGAATCCGTCATGAAGAGTCCGCCTCACACCCACGCCACAACCCTGTGCGGTGTGTGGCTCGGGGGGTAGAGCGGGTTGGCTGGTAACCGGAGAGTTGCTAGATGTTGTCGAGTGTCGAGGTTTTCCTGAGCAAGACACCCTGACTGCTCCCGACGAGTTGTCTGTCACCTTGCACGGCTAACTCCGCCGTCGGTGTGTGGATGTGTGCATGAACGGGTGGATGTTAGGCAATATTTTAAAAAGCTTTGAGTGGCCACTGGTTAGAAAGGCGCAGTATAAATGCAGTCCCTTTAAGCTCTTTGGTTCTCCCTCTCTGGCCCTCAGCCCCCCACACATCCCTTCTCATCCTCCTTTCATCGGACCAATCCACCGCACCCCTCCTGGGGTTCAGCCGGTACCCCCACTCGTCTGTGGGTCCACCTGTCCCCAACAAAAACACCAACACCACAGTAACGACCCCAAGGTCTCCAGAGCCCCCTCTGACCGTCCTCCTCCGTCTCCTCCTCCGTCTCCCCCCCCGTCTCCCCCTCCGTCTCCCCCCGTCTCCCCCAGCCTCCAGCCAGGTGGTCTTCTCCTTCGACGTGGGGAACGGCCCTCTGAGGGTGCGAGTGGACGCGGGGGGCCCGCTCAACGACGACCGCTGGCACGCGGTGCGGGCCGAGCGCAACGTGAGGGAGGCGGCGCTGCGCGTGGACACGCTGCCCACCGCCACGCTACTGGCCCCCGCGGACGGACACATCAGCCTGCAGCTCAACAGCCAGCTCTTCATAGGTGGGGGGGAGGCAGTGTGTGTCTCTGTGTGAGTGTGTGTGTTTGTTAAGTATGTGTGTGCCTCTGTGTGTGTGTGTGTGTGTGTGTGTGTGTGTGTGCTCGTGAGGGAGTGTGTGTGTGTGTGTGTGTGTGTGTGTGTGTGTGTGTGTGTGTGTGTGTGTGTGTGTGTGTGTGTGTGTGTGTGTGTGTGTGTGTGTGTGTGTGTGTGTGTGTGTGTGTGTGTGTGTGTGTGTGTGTGTGTGTGTGTGTGTGTGTGTGTGTGTGTGTGTGTGTGTGTGTGTGTGTGTGTGTGTGTGTGTGTGTGTGCTCGTGAGGGTGTGTGTGTGTGTGTGTGTGTGTGTGTGTGTGTGTGTGTGTGTGTGTGTGTGTGCTGTGAGGGAGTGTGTGTGTGTGTGTGTGGTGTGGTGTGTGTGTGTGTGTGTGTGTGTGTTGTGTGTGGTGTGTGTGTGTGTGTGTGTGTGTGTGTGTGTGTGTGTGTGTGTGTGTGTGTGTGTGTGTGTGTGTGTGTGTTTGCCTCTGTGTGTCCAGTGAAATGGCAATAGAGCCCTCAGCTCAGACAACAGCTGTAAGGCAATTATGGGTTTTAGCACGCGGGCTGCATGGAACCACACAGACACTTACTGTGTGACCTCTACGCTCCTGATAGACATCTCCAGTCGGAGCAGAAGATAATAACTGCTTCTTTTTGGGAGCCCATTTAATCTTTCTTAAAGGAGGTCATGATTTATAGAAATTCAGTGCTGGCAGCGAGCGACGCTTCAGAAACTCCTTGTTTCTCCAAACCGATCTGGAAGCTGGAAGCGGGCCCCCCAGGTTCCTCTGGCCCCCTGGCCCCACTGGTGTTGCTACGGCCCTGCGATGTATCTCCCCATCAGCCTTAGGGCTCCACACTGCTCCGTTGACTTTATTCAGTATGGCTCTAATTGCCGCTCTATTGCCGATAATAGAACCTCATGCCCTGGGCGCTCGTGCTAAGGTGTGCAGCTGTATGGATGATGAGATCCTTTGTTTATTATTAATGGTCTCACTAAAAAACAATACATTAGTGTACACATATAGCGTTGGTCTCAGATGTACATGCATGCATACTTAAGTAAGTATTTGTATAGGGCTGGATCCTCTATTTATATCGCTTTGTCTGTGCTCATTTGTCAGTCCACTTAACAACAACTAGACTGCTCTCCGGGGCATTCTGTCCGCCGGAAACACACACTGATACAATTCACCACACATTGAAATATCTTAAACTAACTTCCAGTCACACAAAACGGTGAACCAAATCAGGGCCGCTCTTCGATTGGATGAATAATGTGTTTCATGCCGTTCAGTTTTTGCCGTACGGGAGAACACTAATCCCCTAACTGCCGCTCCAATTTGCAACTCGGAGGCAACTGGGTGTGATGGTATAAGGTGTTGCTGCACACTGCGACGCCCCCTCAAAATAACCAACTGGTCTGGTGTGTGTGTGCGTGTGTGTGTGTGTGCATGTGTGTGTGTGTGTGTGTGTGCGTGTGCGTGTGTGTGTGCGTGTGTGTGTGCGTGTGCGTGTGTGTGTGTGTGTGTGCGTGTGTGTGTGCGTGTCTGTGTGTGTGCGTGTGCGTGTGCGTGTGCGTGTGTGTGCGTGTGCGTGTGCGTGTGCGTGTGTGTGTGTGTCTGTGTGTGTGTGTGCGTGTGCGTGTGCGTGCGTATGCGTGGGTTGATTTTTTTCATTCAGGATGAATCATTCAGTTTAATGGAGAGGGTTTTTGTGATGAATGAATAATCGCTAGCGATATTCTTGGAGCAGTTATTACACTCACCGTAACATACAATGTTCTCCTCCAATCCCTCCTGCTGAAGACTATCTGTAAGTCCTGGACACATATTCCCCCCCGTTAAATAAAGTTGTACACGGTGTCCCCGTCGACTCCACTATGACCCCCTCCTCAAAGGCCAGACTCATATACTACAGGGGTGTTCACTAGCCGACCATCTCCCGCTGACCTCTGGACCAGAAGCCACAATCCATTCTACATTATGAGGCCTTGTCAGCGCATATATTCTGGATGGCGCTTTTTTATCTGTAAACACACATTATTCCAGGGAAAATCAACAAATGATGATTGGGCAGAGGTAGAGGGAGGCAGTTGAATATTGATTGTGTGCTGCGTATTGATCAGCAAAAAGTGTTGAGCAAACACTTCTATTTGAATAGGGATAGAACGTGTCTACAGCCGTTTCCCTCATATGGGCAGATCTATTTTGCGTTGTGTTCACCGAGGATTGGGATGGATTTAGAGCCGTGAAATGCACTGCCGTAACAGATTTTGACGTTCGCTTGACTTGTGGGGGGGGGAAAGTGTCTTGCACGTCATTACTTTAGAGAGCCATGCTGATTACTGACGCAAAGTCTGTACCAATTCACCGTGATTGGGCTAGTCAGAGAGCACGACCGTTTTTTAGGGTTCACCCACGAGGGGGTGTACTTTAAGGTTTTGCACCTAGTTATAAACTTTGAGGTACCATGATTTCAATGGTATCCCATTCACGTCTTGTGACTGTACCTTGAGATTAAGTGCCTCAAAGAGTTTAATCTTAACGGCAGAGCCCGGGAAGGGGAGAAGATCTATTTGGACCAATGGGATAGCACCCAGTTAAAAGCTCACCTCGCCGTCTCAGACTAATTTTATATTCAATTTAGGTAGTGCTGGCATAGCCAACATTTCCTTGCCTTGGAGGGAATTCGGAAAACTTTCCACAGAGGGTTTGTGATATTTTTTAAAGTTTACTTATTTAACAAATTTCGAAAGCGCTTAGTTGTGTTTTTGGAATATCAAATGACAGAAGTTGGTGTGTGTGTGTGTGTGTGTGTGAGAGAGAGAGAGAGAGAGAGAGAGAGAGAGAGAGAGAGAGAGAGAGAGAGAGAGAGAGAGAGAGAGAGAGAGAGAGAGAGAGAGAGAGAGAGAGAGAGAGAGAGAGAGAGAGAGAGAAGAGAGAGAGAGAGAGAGAGAGAGAGAGAAGACACAGAGAGAAGAGAGAGAGAGAGAGAGACACAAGAGAGAGAGAGAGACACGAGAGAGAGAGAGAGAGAGAGAGAGAAGAGAGAGAGACAGCGAGAGAGAGAGAGAGAGAGAGAGAACAGAGAGAGAGAGAGAGAGAGAGAGAGAGAGAGAGAGAGAGAGAGAGAGACACAGAGAGAGAGAGAGAGAGAGAGAGACACAGAGAGAGAGAGAGAGAGAGACACAGAGAGGTAGAGAGACAGTGGGGAGAGAGAGAGACAGAGAGATGCTGCAATGTCAAATTGCTTAACCAGAACCATTGTTTCAGAAGATGGAACTGGGGAAAGTATTTAAGTAATTACTGTGGCCCGGTCTGAATGTGGGAACAGTTTGTCATGTACGTGTGTAGAGCCTGGCGAGGCTGCTGGGAGGAGAATCATGACAATTTGTATCTTGTTTGAAGCGGGACCTTTGTGAACAAAAGGTTCCATGTTCAACTTGTAGGAGCTCTGCCTGTGTGCACGGTGCATTGAGGACGCTGCAGACGGTTGTGTTGAAGGGCAGTCCATTATTCAGCGAGACAGACGTCAATGCCATCTGCTCTCCCGTCGCTGTCAGCATGTTTCCGCGCTGGAACTTTTCACATTTCATACTTTTTTCAAACGATTTTTTATTTATTATTTTTGCCACATCACAGCCGTGTCATTTAAAACTCCCTGCGCTGTTCTGTCAGAGTGCTGACAGCGAGAGAACCGTGGCCCTGGCCAGCGAGTGGGCCGCGTACGGAGGATCACTCCCGCGGCTGACAGCAACACAAGCTCCAAACGAAGCTCCTAGCTGACAGTCGGCACGCCTCCCCCACAAACAGCCAGCACAGGGTGGATGGAGAGATCCGCAGCGCACCAGAGAGGAGGTGTTCTTCAACATGTTACCCTAACACTCCCCGGGGTCGGGGGTGGGGCTCAGACGGCAGTATCTCAGAGCGGGTTGACTGGCCACTGGAAGGTTGCTAGTTCAATGTGATATATAATATAGTTCAATGTATCTTCAATGATGCTACTCTGTTTACACAAACACACAAAATAATCGATCAAGTTCGAGTTAATGAACCTTTTTCGATGGTGAATGTGGACGTTCCCAGGCGGCACGGCGTCCCGGCAGAAGGGCTTCCGGGGCTGCCTGCGCTCGCTGCAGCTGAACGGGGTCACCCTGGACCTGGAGGCGAGGGCCGCCATCACCCCGGGGGTACGGCCCGGCTGCCCCGGCCACTGCAGCAGCTACGGCACGCTGTGCGTCAACGGGGGCCGCTGCCAGGAGAGGCCCAAGGGCTTCACCTGTGACTGTGGGCCCTCCGCCTTCACGGGAACCTTCTGTCACCAAGGTACACCGCCCACTTACCTTCACCTTAAGGGCGTTTAGCCGACGCTCTGATCCAGGGCCATTTACGATAAGTATGACTGTCGGAAGAAAGAGGAACAACGATATATCTCTGTCGGGACAGTAGGGATGCTTATCGAACCGAGTGCCGGGCACTAACTAACAATAAGTGTGTACGTACAACATACAGTGAGTAGGAGGGGGGGGAGGGGGCGGGGGGCTGTGCAGAGTCCAGGTGAACTCACACCAGGTGAGTCTTGAGTCTTCTGCGGAAGCTGGTCCTGACATCGGCAGCGTGCTCGTTCCACCACTGCCGCGCTAAAACTGAGAAGAGTTGTGAGTTTGATGATTGACTGTTACTTGCTCTGAGCGAAGGCGATACCAGACGTCGAGCTGAGGTCGTTGTGCAGAGCGCTCTAGCTGGGATGTGTGCTTCGGTGTGTGATTTTTACCCTTCACATGGCCCGGGACCAGTACAGGACTTTCTTCCTAAGTTCCGTCCTAACCCAGGACACCCGGATCAGTCACAAGCACACTCACACAGTTTGAGGAAGAGGGGGAAAGATGTGTAAAGCACACTTTTCACCGGTGGATGGGGGGGGCCCTCAACGTTGTCTTCCCGGGGAGAGAGCTTCTCTATTGGAGGGGAATTAGAGAGGGCGCTTTAGGACTCTCTCTCTCTGCCTGGAGGGCACTCTGGAGGGAGGCAGCAGGCGCTTTCCCTGCCCTTGTGCACACCTTCCACCACCCGAGGCAGAGTACACTGCCTGTGCTGGTAGAATGGGACCCCGAGGTTTACGCATGCATAAAGAACAGGAACAGGCAACACAACGGCAACACAACGGCAACACAAATGACAGTTGCTGCAACTCAACTGGCACACTGATGCTTTATTCTGACTGAAATACGATAACCATAGGAGTAAAGACCAGAAACAATAAACTAGAACTTTAATGCAATGCTCGTTCTTTCTAAAGATATTGCGGAAAACATTGAAGAAATGTAAACACCTTTCACAAACACACATACACACCGAAACAGCGTGAATTTATTCTTAAACTATGTAGGATTGACCTCGTAATTGGAGTCTACCGTGAGCTATCACGCTTTGGAATTCTGTGAATCGCGATTAAGGTTTCAGTAATCCAGAGGTGTTGACGTAACAAGGCCTCAGAATGCATCCAGAGTTTAATCCTCAAAGTCAGTTTGATGTTCAAGTGAGTCACCACTTGGCGAAAGATCTGCCTTTGACGCAGGTCTAAATGTGTGTTCTGAATGTGTGAGAATGCTAGGGTATTGCGGTGGCATGTCAGTATAGGATGAAGAAATCTCTCTTGCATTTTAATCAAATTTTATCAGGCTACCCTAGCGTTGGCATCTGGTAAACACTATTCTGACATTCAGAGACGTCACTTCCTCTAACTGAATAACTGCAACATAAATATGGTGATTACAAAGTGTCTTTGAGTGGCGTTAAAGTGATTTGCAAATTAAATGCATAATTTGTATGATTGAATTTGACATACATTCACATTCACTATGATGTGGTGAAACGAACCACTACATAACACATCCATTTTTTTTTTTACTTTCCAAAAATGTTTTTGTGAAAAGGAAAAACCTTGGCCACTCAGTGGGAGTCACCTTCATTCTAACATAATAACCACCGTGCATTTTAAATTTTTGCACTTCGCAAAAACATAATTGCTTGATCAAAGATTGACGTGTTTGAATGTATTTGATTAATGTCTCCCCCCGCTAACCAATGAGGTGCTTCAATCAGTCATACAATAATAATAATCTAACAATAATGTCACCCACTGACCTGTCCTGCAGAGCTGTCAGCCAGCTTCACGTCGGCCACCGCGGTGCGCTACGCCCTCAGAGATCCCCGGAACCAGGGCAGGAACCAGAGCGCCCTGCCGGGCTCCCCCCTCGCCGCTCTAACCCTGAGGGGGGAGGAGGTCTCTCTGAGCTTCAGGACCAGCCAGAGCCCGGCTCTGCTCCTCTACGTCTCCTCGTCCCACCACCGGGAGTACCTGGCGCTGGTCCTCAGCAGAGATGGTAGGTCTGCCTTGGGTTTGGCCGTGTTGTTGTTCGGCCCGGTGTCGGAAACATGCCCTGCGTGAACATAATCCACTTTCACTCACCATCGCATGCTATCCACACTCAGAGCAGCTTATAGGCTGGACACGGTAAACACTTGGAAAGTTGTCCGATAATAGAAAAGGAGGATATGTGATCATGGTTGATGTCCGCTAGGCTTCCACTTTTAGTCTCTCCTTCCTTCTCCTTCATCTCTTCTCCACCCTCTTCTCTCCCTCCCCGTCCACCCCCTCTCCTCTCCTCCACCCCCCTTCTCTCTGAACACCACCTCTCTCCTCCCTGTCTGTGTGAAGACAAGGTGGAGCTGAGGTACAGGCTGCACAGCGGCAGAGAGGTGGAGGTGTTCAGGAGTGACGTGGCTCACCTGGCTAATGGCCAGCTCCACACAGCCTCTGTCAGGAGGCGGGCCGACACCGTCTCCATCCAGGTAACAAACACACACACACACACAGACACACACACACACAACCCCCCCACGCACACACACACACACACACACACGTGCACGCAAACACACACACACACATGTGCACGCAAACACATGCACACACACACACACACACCCACACACACATGCACACACACAGACACACACGTGTGCACACACGCACACACACCCACTAACACACACACACAAACGCACACAAATTCTGCACGAACACACAGACGCACACGCGCACACAAACACTAACCCTAACACACACATATACTGTACATTCGGGCATGCACACACAATGGAAAATACCTCTTGGTGAGTTACCCAGCGCTAATATAATCCGTAGATTTCATTAGCCTCAATAGCAGATTCATTCCCTTTGTTTTTATCAGGTTAAGACTTTCTCTTTCACGTTCAGGTGGACCGACATGCTAGAGAAGACTTCAACCTGTCATCTGATGTGGAATTCAACGACATTGAGGCTCTGACTTTAGGGAGAGTGCTAGGTAAGTAGAAAAAATAAACAGAAAACAAAACATTCTAGAAATAGAAAGAATTATTAATATATTGATATTGATTTATTGCCAGGGGGATGAAAGCCCAGTCTGTTGTCTTAAATTCTTTCGTCATGTCCTAATCCCTCCAGGCGCGATGCTGTGGCACTAGACGCACTTTAAAGTCGGATAAAGATGCCGAGGCAGAAAGCGTCCCCCTGGGGCTTTGTTTATTGAATGAAGTGGCCCTGGCTCACAAATAGTTATGATGCCCATTTTCTCAGTGCGGTCAAAGCCCAAAATAACCCTGCCTTGGTCCGTCTTAAAACAAAAACATTCTCCAGACGATGTTAACCGATTGTTCAATGCTTAGAATCCAAAGATAAAGTCTCACCTCAGTATGAGGACGAGAGCCCTTTGGGTAACACCAAACCGTCACAGTGCACAGGGACCCAGGAAGGCACCAGGGGGTATCCCCCTCCGAGCCCCCCCTGTTATGGGTGCTCCCCTCCCTGATGGTGCTGCTCAGCACCTCCCATGCTAAAGGGGTGGAGGCCCCTGGGGGTGGGGGGGCCCCTGGGAGCTAGGGGCCCCTGGGGGCTGGGGGCCCCTGTTGGAGACACACAGAGGGGCCATCATAATCCAGTACACTCGGAGGCGTGAAACTCCACAGCCAAACAAAGGACATACCGTTGCAATCTAACAGTAGTGTTAACATTTGCATTTAAATGGATCACATGCCCAAAGTTAAGTGACCAAATAGATATTTGAATGATGAAACATGTCAGCCAACTCCAGCCTACAACCACAGGGAACCCCAATCCTCTCTCAGTCATTTAGTGCTGGTGCCAGCCGTGGGTGGCGGGCTCCGGGTAAAAGTTGACGTGTGTGTGGTTAGCGTGTCGCCCGGCCACCACCTCCGCCTGCCGGCCTGCGGGAGTCCAGCCAGCAGTCAGACATTAGAACCGCAGTTAATTTTCTGTCACTCCCCGCCTGCTGGGCCATCCATCAGGCTGACTAATCGCGCTAGGCTGGATGGAGACACCGGAGACCCAGAGAGAGAGAGAGAGAGCGTTCACACATTCACACACCGACGGCGGAGTCGACCACGCAGGGCCACAGCCAGCTCGTCAGGAGCAGTCAGGGTGAGGCGTCTCGCTCAGGGACACCTGGGACACTCTGGGAATCAAACCAGCAACCTTCCAGTTACCAGTCAACCCACTCTGCCTTCTGGGTTACTGTCGCCCGTACATGACTTTGAGTCATTATCAAAAGGAAAGCGTTGTGCTGCTCTTTGTTTTACCCACACCAGCTGGTGTCGTCTGATATGGGAACGTGTCCCGCAGGACGGGGAAACTATTCCGTTCGTGTTGTCAGAAAGGCCGCGAGTGTTCTGAATTCATACCTTGTTGTACTGCCGTGCTGCCGACTACATTCTTAACATCAGTATTGTCTGGAATCGGTTTGGACTTACTGTTAACATATTCTTAGACATTACATTTTATGTATGTTTGTCATTTATACGAACAGAATAGCAGCTTTTGGGAAAAGTATGGATTTTCCTATGGTGTCAGATGAAACCATGTGTTTGTTGAGGAAGTGTTCAATGTTTCCTCCCTTGAGCTAAAAAGGAGATGCTTTGGTTTGTGTTTGCATCCCATCGAAAAAAAGGGAAAAGCTCTGTGACAACATGAATAATGCAGCATCTAAATCGGATGGGAGGACGGGGTCCAGTGTGTTGACGAATCGTCCTCAGGCCGTCCTCTAAACGGATAAGGGTTCCAGGTTCCAGGTTCCAGGTTCCAGGTTCCAGGTGCTGATTCATCTCTGCTACCTCTCTCTCTCCCCTGCCGTGCTCAGGGTCTTCTGAGATGGACCCCGAGATGGCTCTGCTGGCCTCCAAGGGATTCACGGGCTGTCTGTCGGGGGTCCTCTTCAACTCCATCAGCCCGCTGAAGGACGCCCTACTGCACCCGGACGCCGGCCCCGTCAGCGTCAGCGGGCCCCTGGCCCGGTCCCGCTGCGGGGCCCCCACTTCAGCCAGGCCCTATACCTCCCAGACCACACACTCCCTCCCAGGTGACATGGGCAAGCAAAAAAATAGTCTGTCTGTCTGTCTGTCTGGCTGTCTGTCTGTCTGTCTGTCTGTCTGTCTGTCTGTGTGTCTGTCTGTCTGTCTGTCTGTCTGTGTGTGTGTGTGTGTGTGTGTGTGTGTGTGTGTGTGTGTGTGTGTGTGTGTGTGTGTGTGTGTGTGTGTGTCGCGTGTGTGTGCGTGTGTGTGTGCGTGTGTGTGTGTGTGTGTGCGTGTGTGTGTGCGTGTGTGTGTGTGTGTGAGCTGTGTGTGTGTGTGTGTGCTGTGTGTGTGTGTGTGGTGTGCGCGCGCGCGTGTGTGTGCGTGCGTGTGTGTGTGCGCGCGTGTGTGCGCGTGCGTCCCATGTTGCTAGCTGCATGCCGTTTTTGATAGTAAATTCATAGCAGGCCTGCAATAGAAACCATTGATTATATTCCTCTGAATTTTCCCGCTCTTCTCCTCTGTCATTTCTTTCTTATGTTCAATTAAACTGTCTTTACTTTCCTTTTCTAGCACGCATTTGGGATATATTCCTGTAATTCTCAGTCTTCCTATATTCTCCTGTGATCTTGGGATTTGCTTATTGTTGTTCCGAGACAATAAACGCCCTGTGTAATGTGTGTAATGTGTGTAATGTGTGTAATGTGTGTAATGTGTGTAATGTGTGTAATGTGTGTTTGTTTGTTGCGGTCACAGACCAGTCGGGCTCCGTGGGCCCCGGCCAGCCACTAGTCAACGCCATCAGGAGCGAGTCGGCCCTGATTGGAGGTACCGTGAGACCCGATTCATCAACCAATTAGAATCCCCGCGCTGAAATCGATTCCTAGGATTGATTTGTTTTCAGAGGGAAAAAAATCAAAAAAGGAAATGTTATTCAGCAAGGAGGTTAAAGCATGGAAGAGCTGCATTAGACAGAGTCATCAAATATTATGAAAACTGTTTTTACTCACCCAGTTGTTATATTGTTTTTAGAACAATCTCTGTAAATATAATCATCTAAAATATATCCTATGGAAATTTAGGATGTCAAATCTCATTAAAACACGCCATACCCACAAAGCTTATTATGATTTGACTAAACAGGATCCTATACTTATTTCCTCTAACAGAACAGTCCTGTACTTGCTTGTTTCTGTCTTTAACCTCAGTCTAGGGCGACCAATGAAAAAAGTTTTATGGCGTGGGCACAAAGAGTTTGTTTGTGTGGGAACGTTAGGAAGTGGTTGAATAATATCAGTCAATTAAAAACTAAATCACAAAAGAATTCTACCTCCATAGCTCTTACCATCTCTATGCTTTGGTTGATTCAGCAGCACACAAAAAAATAAGGGATTAACAAATATATTATCAGAAGGGAATAAATGTTTATGCAGCATTCATCTTCAAAGCAATGTCCTCATTTATTTGGCTCATTCAGCATTCAGTGTAAACGCCTAATCCACATTTTGAAACGGTTGAACATGAGCAAGTGAACGAGAGACATAGTCATGAATAGACCCTCTGTCTTGATGAAATGTTCTGCATTCACCAGGCGAATGTGAGACTGGGAACCCCACTCATCTGCAAGCTTCGTGTTGTATTGCTCTGGCATATGTGTCTGAGCGCTCCTGATCAGGGAACCTGGCGTGGGCCAATGAATCACAAACGTTTATCAAAGACGTGGCGGCTTTCATTATCCAACAAGATGGCTGCCGCTGATAAGTCTCACGTGTGGTCGCTGTGATTGGTTGTAGGTCTATCCAATTGCGTCCGCTGGTATTGCCTATTTTAAATTTAAAAAATAACGCTTAATACATAATTGTGAATTGGTCTGGCGATGTCAGGCTAGGTTGATTTAGCGTGCAGGACTAATTGGAGACTGCATTAAGAGTTGGCCTCACATTAGGGTCAAATGCCAACTTCTATATTGCTCAAAGGTAATTCATTATTATTGAAATAATGGAACCGTTCAGAAGCTTTCATACAACAATGTCAAAAATTGCTTTCTTCTAATAGTTAAGCACTTTATCCTTGATGATCTCTCACAAGGAACGTTTCGGCTGGTTAGCTGTGTACAGCTCTTAACCTGAGATATGGACAAACTATACTTTGTGTTTCTAACATCATGGCGATGCACGTTGAAAGAGTAATGCAAGCAGGCAGAATTCCTGCTGGAGCTGAAATCACGACAACACAGGTGATCTATGGTCCACCTTGCCCTCGTTAGTCCATCTCCAATCGCTACCTCCATAAAATATGACAAACGTGAACATATTCTTATAGCTTTAAGGTAATAAGCCATATTTTAAAATGTGAAATGACTATGGCTGAGCTATAATTAACAGCGTACTTGAGGTTTTATGTCTCATTTGGGGGAGGGATCGTGGCGAGATGTTAATTCTAATCGAATCCATCGTTAGATGTTCCAACATATTCTCACTCCGAGTTTGTGAAAAATGGTCACTTTTTTGGGGCTTTTGGCGTTGAAACCCCGTACGTCGAATGAAGATGAACGAGGACCCTTTGCGTCAGCAGGTACCGCCAGAAGCCCCAAAAAATGCGTCGACTTTTGACGACCTCGGAGTGAGAAGGCGTTGGCTGTCCTGACGCGGTGGTCCTCTGTGTTCTGCAGGCCTGATCGCCGTGGGGGTCTTCGTGGGTCTGTGTGCTCTGGCCGTCGCCGTGCGACTGCTGCACCAGAAACGAGACGCCTGCCGCGGCCCCGAGACAAAGGGGGCCCCGCCGGGGGAGGAGGCCCCCCGGGAGTTCCCCTTTAACGGCCAGGCCGACTCGGAGAACGACTCCTTTGAGAGCCCCAAGGAGTTTTTTATTTAGCGGCCCCCACTGACCCCTGCGCTGTGTGTTGGAGAAGAGGGGCGACTGCCGGGCCCCCAGATATTCACAGAGAACAAAACGGCCCCTGGGATCAGGAAAACGGCGAGCTAAGAACACAAACAAAGAAGCCCGTCCTTCTTTTTAGTTGTGTTGTGTATATAGTGTATATTAATGTAATGATTACTGTAAATGTGATAAACCAACATGCTGGACTGTGGTATTCAAAATGGTATTTGTCAGGTGGAATATGAGTATGGCTAGAGTGCTAAATATTCTACTATCTATTCGGTGAATCAGAAAATTTACAGTTTGGGCCACAATGATTGGCTCAAATGCAAATACAGAAGCACATTCAGAACTAATAACGTATACCGTGATGTAAAATACTTTATTTATTTAAATGTCTTTCTCTCAAGGTTTTACAAGGTACCAACGTCAATTGTGCTGTGTGTTTGTGTGTGTGTGTGTGTGTGTGTGTGTGTGTGTGTGTGTGTGTGTGTGTGTGTGTGTGTGTGTGTGTGTGTGTGTGTGTGTGTGTGTGTGTGTGTGTGTGTGTGTGTGTGTGTGGCAACCTTAATGAAAAATGGGACTGTGACTGTCACCTTTGTGTCTAACTGTATTTGTTGTAAAGCTAAACTGTGTTCGTCTGAAAGAACGGTTTTTGTATTCTGAGGTTAGCCAACAAAGGCCACAAGAAGAAAAGATAGGTTCTCAGCAAAAAATATGTCAATATGGAGCAAATCTAAAGTAAGCTTTCTCTGCTGACATGTTCAGCATGCCTCGAAGATCAACAATAACATTAAATAACCATTCTCGATTCCTTACCAACAACAATCTTTTCACTTCCTGGATGTAAGCTAGCCGTTGATTCAAAGTATTTGTTTGCGATCGACTTGCTTTATACGTTTATTATCGCAGAAAACACTAGTTGTCCACTTAGACCATGTCCAACAGAAGACCATCTACCCCTCATATATCCCACTAGTCTCGTATCGATGTCCCTGCAAAAGCAGCTCAGAAAAGAGTAGACTGCTTCTGGAACGTGGCTGGAAGGAACTGGATTTATATATTTCAAAGGCAGACTTGGTATTTACTATTTTGTTTTGTTGTGACTATATTGGTCAGGGTTAACCCATGATATAATTCTGGGTTGATATAATAATAATCATTTTCAATAAAAATAATGAGTGAAGAATAAAGAAAAAACATTGATCCTATCCTTTGTTCCACAAATTCAGAGTTGTGTTTGAAGTCTCAAAAAAGGATTCAGGAAGGCAAGTGCAGTACATTACAATGTATTGCTACACAGTGTATAATTACAGAGTATCACATTAACATTTTCATCCAAGAGTGCGTCATAAATGTCATTGAGCTGTCTAAATGATGCGTGACCCATAAATACAACGTTTTCATAATCGCAGACTTTGCATATTGTCAAAGTATGTCTGATGGACCGACAGGTCAGAGGGTTCTTGAATTGGATCACCTTGCAAAGTGCTGTTCTCAACACAATCTGAAGTTGTAACTGCGAACATGGTGTGGTGCTGTACAGGGGAAAAGACGTGAGGAGATGAGTTCCTTTCCTCTCATTTGGCTTCAATGCAGAGGCAGTCTATTTAACGGCACAATCCCACTCTAAGATCAACAAAGAATACCTTAACATATTAATAAATGTGTTACATTTGTGTAAATATAGTATTACGTCATCAGAAAAAAAAAATACTAGATCATCAGTTGGAAAAAACATCATCAAACTAAAAATGAAATTGATGGGAACAATTGTATTCCTAATGACTAAGCCTAGCCCTTTTCAGTAACAGTGTTACAACCGTAGAACAGTTTAAAACAAGTTAAATGTAACTTGTACTACATTTAACTGAGGTTTAAATAAGTACAAACACGTATGTGTACACACACACACAAACACACACACACACACACACCAATGCAGTGGCAGAACATTGAGCGGCCACTCCCACAGGATAGAGGTTAATTGCTTGTTTTACCCAAGTTAGAACAAATCCTTTGTCCTGTGGTTCACACATGAAGGGTACGAGAGACCTCTATTTATCTTCGTTCATCCTTCCATCTATTTTGTGCTGCAATCCATGAAGTTAACCCCAAGGGAAGGAGCAGCCCTGTCCAGCTTTAGGTTTGCTGTTAGTCACATAATTGATCTGTCTTGGGCTAATAACACAACACTTCATATATGAGAGAGAGAGAGAGAGAGAGAGAGAGAGAGAGAGAGAGAGAGAGAGAGAGAAGAGAGAGAGAGAGAGAGAGAGAGAAGAGAGAGAGAGAGAGAGAGAGAGGAGAGAGAGAGAGAGAGAGAGAGAGAGAGAGAGAGAGAAGAGAGAGAGAGAGAGAGGAAGAGAGAGAGAGAGAGAGAGAGAGAGAGAGAGAGAGAGAGAGAGAGAGAGAGAGAGAGAGAGAGAGAGAGAGAGAGAGAGAGAGAGAGAGAGAGAGAGAGAGAGAGAGAGAGAGAGAGAGAAAAGGACTCATATCTTTCACACTTTGTCTTGCCGTGTATAAGCCCTCCCGATCTAACAGTTAAGATGTAAAACATTTCTGTTTTTGTGCCGCTTTGGAACCTTCTGTCTTTGCTTGCATATCCCAACATATATAAAATATATAAAAGGACATGAGAAAGTAATGTAAAAAGACAGCTGATCTCTTTGGTGTCTGTTTAATGGAGCTGAAACTCAGCAAGGACTTCCTCTCTGTGGCAAAGGAAATCAACATCAATTTGCATCTTTGATTGTTGTTCTTCCTAAACTTTCGGTGGTGGGAATGGATTTTGTGTGCTACATGACATTTCTTATGGGAAATAATATGTGCCTGTCTGCAGAGTGGAGATAAGACAGGCACATAATTGAGGCTAAAACATCTAGGATATGGAAATGTCAAACCAATCTTTTACTGCATGCCCAGCTGCCTCTCTCAGTGCATCCAGAAGGCTTCAGAAACACTTAGCTGGCCGCTGCAGAGAAACCCTTACGATGGCGATCCAAGACCAGGTTAGAGGTTAAAACAATGGGAGCACTCAATCCTGGTAAAAATGGTCAAAACGTGTGTGTGTGTGTGTGTGTGTGTGTGTGTGTGTGTGTGTGTGTGTGTGTGTGTGTGTGTGTGTGTGTGTGTGTGTGTGTGTGTGTGTGTGTGTGTGTGTGTGTGTGTGTGTGTTCGTGTGTGTCCGTGTGTGTGCATGTGTGTGTGTGTGTTCATGTGTGTGCATGTGTGTTTGTGTGTCTTTGAGGTCTTGTTGTTGCGGATCGTAGAATCTATCAGCAGAGGATAACTCTCTCCTTGTGTCTTCCCAGTCCTTAAAGTAATCATCTCACCCCCAAAAAGTCCTGGTTTGGTTTTCTTTGGACAAATAAAAAAAAAGATCAGATAAAAAGTTGTCAACCTTTCTGGATTTATGACCTTCTGGTAGGGAAAACCAACAAAGGTTGGAAACTTAACTTCCCTAAATAAATGTTTGCACTTAAGAATCATAACCATCCCTTTCTTTGACATGTCGTTATTTAGCTGCTCACATTACACTATTTAATGAAGGATCCATCATGGTTCTATATTCCTCGTGGGCTTCATCGTTTGCTTTATAACAGGTTATTTCTCATGGGATGCAGTTGACGACCAAACATGGACGAGTTCAGATTGGAGTAGCACCGAACATGGCAGTCTCCAGGGTATGTCTTTAATTCACCAAGTTTGGTCCATTCTGCTGGAGCGAAAAAAAAGCAGACAACACAGCAGTAATGAACTTTAAAAAAGCTCACCTGTGTTTACCCTTTGAACAGGTCTGCCAGAGCTCATCAGTGAACTCGCTCAATAATATAACGCACAAGGCAGTGGTGGGATAGTTTAATTAAATATTCTGCTTGATCAAAGTTGGTGTCAAGCGTTGGTGAGTAAGTAGCCTCCACTCACCTGAATTAGCAAGAAGATTAAGTGATGAGAGAGGGAGAGAGGGAGGAGGGAGGGAGAGAGAGAGAGAGAGAGAGAGAGAGAGGAGAGAGAGAGAAGAGAGGAGAGAGAGAGGAGAGAGAGAGAGAGAGAGAGAGAGAGAGGAGAGAGAGAGAGAGAGAGAGAGAGAGAGAGAGAGAGAGAGAGAGAGAGAGAGAGAGAGAGAGAGCGAGAGCGCTGAATAAACACCGCACTGGTTGGTGGCCGAGGAGGTCGACATGCATGCATATATATATGTGTGTGTGTCTCTACGCGTGTGTCTGCGGGTGGATGGGCGGGGTACCTGCTGTGTTTGGCGTGGTACCCGTAGGTGGGCAAGAAGGAATCACAAGTGGTCCTCAGAGTGATTAGCGAGCGGCCGATCCTCCAGCCGCGCTACGTCGGGAGAACGCGGCTGATTACAGAGGACACCGCGTCGGTTTGAATCCAGCAGAAAGCCTCGAACACACCGTGGCCCGAATACCAATGTACCGGGAGTTGATACAACGCAGAGTGTGTTACTGCTGCTACTACCTGCTGTGTTAAAGTCAAAGCCCAGCCCCTCCTCCCTAACACCCCCCCACCGCACACCCCTCATCTCATCCCCCCCGTCTCGCTGTACTAGTTCTTACCCAGGCATGACCCCGCTGCGATGAAACGGTAGAATGGTGGCAGGAGTCCTCTGCTTGGGGTCAGAGGTCACCTGCTGGGGCAGAACAGTGGATGTCTGTTCTTAGTTCGTGCCAGGTTGCTGGTGTGTGTTTGTCAGCTGAAAAGGTGGGGTGGGAGGAGGAGTCATTGCATCCTCAGCCAGCAGCCAGAGGTGCTGGGGTCCTGTACCCCCATGTGATAGGCTGATATATATATAGCTACACAGCATACCAGCAAGGAGAAAGACTTGGGTTCACACATGGAGTTCTTGACTATGATGTAACGTCACACGGGAAAAAAACGTGTAAAACAATGATGTCGGAGGCGCTAGTGATGTATTTTGTGGCCTCTGCATTCTGTCTGCTGATGATCTGAAGTAAAAACTATTCTAGTTCCTGGATGGATTTTTGTATGGATTTTCTAAACTTTTTTAGCCTCTCTTTTCCCCGTACGATTTTAATATTGAGTGCTTCTGAAGTGGCTCATTGATCAGAATGTGTGTAGGCTGTATGCACGGAGCACTAGTATACTCGTCATCCTACTATTTGAAATGGCTCTGACGCTCCGGCACATGGACAGTGTACAGGGCTGCTGTCGCCTTCATCTCAAACGCCTACTCCATCATGACTGTCATGAGACTCGTTTCACCTTACTGATGATGTGTTGTAGACATTACCTCTCCCTATCCTCTGAGGGTTTAAAATATTCAGGGTGATACGTATCAATAAAGACCATGAAGACACCTTGGGGACCTCCCCAACCCCCTGATAATCCAACCCATCCAAGCACTTATTTTTACCTCCGTACAGACGTTTGCCTTCTGCTCCCTTCAAGGTGGCGGAGTGGGGGGGGGTTCTGCTAGATAAGAAGGCTGAGGACTGATGGACTTGATAGCGCTTCAATCTAGATTAATTAGTTCCCGTGTTGGATGCTGTGCTTTCCATTCAGCCCGGACCCGCGGGCCATCAGATAACACTGAAGACATAGATCATTGGGTGTTGCAGCAGCGCTGATTGCATCTCCCTCAGCGCTACGCACAAGACACTCCATAAATAACCCTGATCTGGATGAGTCTGTAAACAGCTCATGTTTTATGGATGTCCAGCAAGCCAAAACAGTTTGAGTTCGTCCCCTTCGTAGACCCATGTCTCTCTCTCGCTCTCTTGCTCTCTCGCTCTCTCGCTCTCTCGCTCTCTCGCTCTCTCGCTCTCTCGCTCTCTCTCTCTCTCTCTCTCTCTCTCTCTCTCTCTCTCTCTCTCTCTCTCTCTCTCTCTCTCTCTCTCTCTCTCTCTCTCTCTCTCTCTCTCTCTCTCTCTCTCTCTCTCTCTCTCTCTCTCTCTGGATGGTTAATTCTGCTCAAGGCTAATTTGTCATTTGCTAAACTTCAAGCTGGTGTCCTTAACCATTTCTCTGTGCCAGAGAGTAGATGTGTTGTGGTAAATTAGCCCGAGGACTTATAGGTGTAAGCTTCTTATAGTTTATTAACCTGGCCTTCCAGGTCCAGGAATAATGAAAAATGCCTTATCCTAATGTCAGCAAGTGTCAGAGAAGAAAAGGGATTTTCTGAGAAACGTCTTTTGAGTGAGAGGAAAGGGGAAAATGTAAAACCTGCTTAATGTAGCAGTCCATAAATCTAGGAAAAATGTGTACTAAAGAACTCCCATTTTTTGAAACACAAAAAAGGCAACCATCCCTTCACAGTCAATCAGCAGCATATTCATGAGGTCATGGCAGCTACTGTCTGAACCGATCTCAAGCCATTTTGTACCTTCGTCCTTTGGAACATACTTAAAAAAGAAAGTCCAAAGTAGCCAAGACTATTGACCTGGAATCAGCCATAAGTTCAAAAAGGCCCACATGCAGACAGAGCCATTCTTCTTGGTTTGAATTAAGGGCCTTAAGACCCCACTAGAAGTACGAGGACACACTGATGTCGGAGGACACATCGACGAAGTGTGCTGAAGTGTTGGCCATTGTGATTGCCTTTGCCCCAGTTTGTAGTCTGAGTCCATCCATTTGGCGAGGGTAGAAGCGACGGCAATGTGGTTTGAATGGCAATTATATGGCTTTACTTAGATGGATGTGCTGGTGGGCACTGGGCGAGGGATCTGAAGGGGTGGACTGAGCCCGGAGAATAATGCTGAATCAAAGAAGTGAAATGGAGAATGAGAGTCAGAGCGGAAAAAGTGAGACACAGTGGTCCTTGGGAGAGAGAGAGAGAGGGGTGGGGGTGCCACGGTGAGGAATGAGCCTAAAGACGCACCTTATTGATGTGCTTTGGACTCCAGAGTTCTTGTTCTTTTTATGTCCCTACAAGCTCTGCCTGGAGAATTATCTTCAGGGTTGTCTTTGCTCTGGCTCCAAATGTGCACCACATGCTCAGGAACTAATTGAATAATTAGTCTTTCTGTTTCATCTATAATTAATACATTAGACCTGATTACATGTTTTCGCATGTATTGAAACCAATTCGTCCACGTTAGACATGCAGGCTGCTAAACCCTCAGTTGATGCAAAGGATACAATAGGTCGGTGAGCACCCCCCTGGAATGCATGAACACTACAGCTTCTTTTGCATTTTAGGCCTCCTTCTCATTCATCAGCTTCCCCTGCCACTGTATTAGCAGATCCGTATCC
The DNA here is from genome assembly GCA_900291075.1 of Melanogrammus aeglefinus. Lineage (NCBI taxonomy): Eukaryota > Metazoa > Chordata > Actinopteri > Gadiformes > Gadidae > Melanogrammus > Melanogrammus aeglefinus. The sequence goes on from OLKM01002114.1 coordinate 62,567, forward strand.
TCGCGTTAACCCTTGTACATGTGTTTGTTCACTCATCAGTATTGACAGGTGGACCAGCAGACGGGCCCTGTGTTAAAGGCCCTCTGTGTGGATGTGTGGTTATTCAGGCTTGGCGTCTGCACCGCTGTCTAAGGCCCCAGGTGAGTGTTGGCAGCTACTGAAGCGAGCCAGGGGAGAAATCCCAGTTCACAAGGTCAATTCATGCACTGAAACAAAAGACAGTTTCTGGAGGCTCATGTCAGTTTGAGATACTTTGTTATAGAGTACAGACAATATACAAGATGTGCTAACTCTGTTTTTTCGAATTGAAGCAATGCAATATTATCATCATGCTGTTCCTCCTCAAGTTGAAATGGATATGTTCTCTCAGAGTGCAAGACAACAAAGGCCCAATTGTTTGGATTTCCTAATTATCTTTGGTTTTCTTTTGGGTTTTTTTTGGTCATCTGTTATTCTATTATTCTTCATTCACAAAAAAAGTAATGTAAAAGTTGTCAAATCATTATAAAAAATCAAAATCATCGTGTAATAAAGAACGTGGTTCTGCCGGGCGCCGACGTGCTGCTCATCATCGAGAGAGAGGATGTTGTACAACGTTGAGAAGCTGTTCTTGGCAGTGTAGGGATAATAAAAAATGAAATCAATCGCAAGAGCTCAGCTCTTGTTGAGTACATTTCTAGAGTTAAAAGTTGAAATGGCACTTGCTTACGAAGCCAACAAGCCCACAAGAGCTCTGAGCAGCTCTCACAAAGCACTCCGTCATCATGTTTCTAATGAGTCAGCGTCTGCTGCAAAGCGCTTCTATAAACTTGCTGTTAAGCGGCGTCTTGGTGCTGGGGGTCTCTGCACTGCAAATTTGACAGGGGATTTGTATTAATCTACATAAATATACAGACTTTAGTGTGGAAACTCAAAAATGGATAAAGCCTTTCTTTTTTTTTGGCGGAAAAAGCCGATAGCGGTGCCCGCTACAAGCCAATGTTTACTTGCAGAGCGCGGTACGTGAATATGGGTTGCTTTTGAAAACATAATGGTGTGCAGTTGTAACACAACAATTTTGCATGCCAACTTTCTCCAAAGGAGTGATATATTCTTCCTCCAAAAATCGAATTCCTCCCAAACCTTGAATGCATCAAAGAACATTCCAAATGCACACAGAGCAGTGGCACTGCAACACCGTTTTACCGTTGGATTAAAAAGTGAAGCTCTGTTATAATTGAATCCTTGATATACGTAGGATATTTTTGTGAAAGGAACATAACTTCACCTTCACTATGCTATATGAGGCTAAGGGTCTTTTTCACTGGTGCGATTCTAATTGGAAATGCCACATATTCACGTTGTTGTTACTGGTGAAAGACCTCAACTTTCCCAGCCTTTACTGGTAATTAGACCACAGTGTACATGCGGCCAACAATGGGTGAAAGGAAAGAAGTGAAAAGCAGCTCCTGAGACTATTTATGTTAACGTTTACCATCCATTTGCAAATTTCCCTGTAGGGCTACTGCTGCGGTATTCCTAATCGTGTTTGTCCATGACTCAAACTCTCATACGAAACAGCAACCAGGTCTCTAGCTTGATGCCAAGTGTCTTTGGCCCCTAGGTCACCTGGTAATTGCATCACTTCCTGTAGGGCTACGAACCCTGTGTTGATAATTTGAGTAGCTTTTAATGCCCTCATTTCATACGACGCAGACCCCCGTTTTCTAACTTGCTCCTAAGTGTGGTAGACCCCCAGGTCGGCTGCTAATTACATCACTTCCTGTAGGGTTACCACCCCCTGTTGATAATTGTAGTAGTCTTTTGAAAATCCTTTTATCACATTCATGCTCCAAAAACCTTAAAAGCGGCATGAGTTTGTGATGGCCTGGTATGTCCCGCAGAAGAAGAGATATGTCATCCTTGGGCCACTGTAATATCTGCCTTTTTATTGAAAGATATAAAAATAACACGAAACAAAAGTATTCAAACAGCATGCAAGGTCAGTGGTTTCTGCGATAGCAACATCCATAATAATGATATAACTATTGCATTTACTAGCAAGCACATTCACCTACCAAGAATATCCAAATAAAGTGCACATTAATCAGGAGAAACATTATCTAACGTATTTAAGACACTTCTACAGGTCCCATTTCTAAAGGTTGGAGACATTGATTAATAAACATTACATGGCAGACTTTAAAACATTGGAATTCCCATTGAATAAAATCGCAATTTAGTCATTTATATTGTGATCCTCAGACTGAAAATTGTATTCCATTGTTATCTCTTCATTACGTTGGATTTCAATAGCACTTACTGAGAGCTACTTTAAAAGTACTCTCTGATCTCAGTGGGAAATTGCTTTGCTGCTCTTTCACACTGAGCTTCTGAACTGATTTGGAGAAAGGTTATTAGAGTTGTTACAATAAAATCACACAAAATATCCAAAGATTATATAATTCATGCATAAAAGTACGATATTAATCAAATTTGATAATGTCTGAACTCTACAATAAATATCATTGTTAATGATGCACAACTTGTTTTGCAATTAGTTTCCGCCCCCTCGGAAGAGCTATCGATCAGATGTGTCACTTTCCGCGCGACACCCTTAATGGAGTCTCTATAAAGATGTTCTCCACAACGGATGATGTACACATCATCAGTATCAAATCGGAGTTTCAGAAAGCAGCCCATCATGTTGGTGGTGAGTTGGTTTATTTCCTTCCTGAGACAAACGGCGGTTGTTGTTTGTTTGGATTTGGATGCAGATTACACCCGAGTGCGTCCAACAGGGCCCGGGTCTGCTGTGAGACACTCGGTAGTCAGGCAGCGCGTCGCAGCGTGAGGCTGGGGTTCAGCGGGAGGCAGTGTTACGAGAGAGTGGTTAGGCTGTAAACATCCGCCAGTCCAAAAAAAAAAAGCGCTTAGCAGCACAACAAAACCTGGCAAGGACCAAAGTAAGCACAAACAGAGAAAGGATCGATGTGAACAATGAACGTGACCACAAAGGAGTAAATAAACACCATCGGGTAAGATCTCACCCACCTGATCAGTCCTTGTGTGAACTACGTTTAAGATCAATGCCTTTGCAGCCTACGACCAGGCAAGTGTGGCGTGGATAGCAACGTGTAGGATAAGACCGACAGTGCCCCAGTTTATGTGGAGTTCCAGAACACTACAGAGTTCCCAAGTGGACTGGTCCGTGTTCAACCTACTTCCAAGAAGTGAACAGAGGCTGTCCCTCATCAGCGGAAGACCAGTAAAACAATGCTCTCCATAACGATGAAGAAAGGGGGTGGCTTTGAAGGCAGCAACTGCCTCTCCCTATCTCATTCACACTCTCTCTCTTGCTATCTCCTTCTCCCTGACACTTTATCTCCATCGCGCTCTCTCTTTCTCTCTCTCTCTCTCTCTCTCTCTCTCTCTCTCTCTCTCTCTCTCTCTCTCTCTCTCTCTCTCTCTCTCTCTCTCTCTCTCTCTCTCTCTCCTCTCTCTCTCTCTCTCTCTCTCTCTCTCTCTCTCCTGCGCTCTCACTTGCGCGTCCCTCAGGCCTCTTTACATTTCGTCCTCATCTGGCCTCCTCCTCTCCTCTCTCTCTCTCCTCCTCTCCTCTCCTCACCTCTCTCCACTTGATTCTCATCTTTCGGTTTCCTTTTGGTTTTCTGATTCGTCTTTTGTTTCCTCATCCCTTCGTCTCGTCTCTCCTTGCGGTTTTCCCTCTCGCTAGCACACACACACACACACACACATCACACATATCTGCACACACACACATACACACACACACACACACACACACACACACACACACACACACACACACACACACACACACACACACACACACACACACACACAACACACACACACACACACACACACACACACACATAGATACTGGCTCCACTCTAGGTTAAATGTTATAAAATTGGACTGTCTGCAGAGCAGGCACATACGACTTCTTTATGATTTATTGCTGAAATGGAGCCCAGACCATGTGCATATTACGGTAAACACACAAGGTTGGCTACACAGTTAGAGGCATTACCTCTCTGTATTTATTGTGCTCCAACTGGATCCATTTATATCAATCTACATGTTTAGAGTCAGACACTTTCGGTTGAAACACACAATCAGCAGTCGACACCAGTGTTGATGTGAGCAAAGTGATGAATCATCCTTATTTAAGGGTGTACGTTTCTAAGTTTGCTCCAGCTGTTTAATTTCAGCACCACTTTCAGTGATCTTGTTTTAGAATCACACATTATTAAATACGTGCAAATATCTGCTTCCGTGTCGAACTGCACTGGTGTGGAAAGACCGTTGACAACTCAAAACACATACTCGAAAAAATGCTTTGACCAAGAAAAATGTTTTTCAAATCACGGTCCAAAGGAAAAGAAGCGAGCGGCGAATGCAGCATTCCAGCTTGACCCTTTGGGTGAGCGTGGACCTCGTTCCCGGGGTCCTCATCTCATGAGGAACACCTAAACCATCGCCGAGGGAAGACGCTTCGCCACGGACTCCGATCAGCAGAGACGAGGTGATAGACTGGAACAGAAAGATTTGTGGAATCCATTTCGTCAGAAAACGAGAAACATATTATTTCTGTGGTATTAATTAAGTGGTTTAGCGATTTAATTCAATGCTAATAGTTGGGGAATGGGCCAGGCTAGCGGCTGAGTGCTGCGGTCTTGAAACTGACAGCCTTTCTGTTTTTCTCCGGGACTCACAGATGGCCGGTCCACCCCTATGCAACCAAATCAACGTACACCATCCGAGAAGAGAAAAGGTAAGAATCCATGCAACAGAAACACATCATCGATTTGATTAACTATTTACCGAAGCAGTCTTGAATGGTTGTGTTGTATATTAGATGTGATAGCCCCTAATACCCTCCCCCCATACACACACACACACACACACACACACACACACACACACACACACACACACACACACACACACACACACACACACACACACACACACACACACACACACACACGCACACGCACACGCACACACATTCAAAAACACAGGCAACAATACATACATAGAGGAAAAAAAAAACTCTTATTCGTTCATTCTCACAGACACAAATACGCTATTCTCACTGCAATGAGTGGAACCTAATGGCTCTATTGTCTCTGTTCACTGGCTTTCATGTAAACATAAATCTAAATCAGGGGGTGAATCTAGCATGGCGTGTGCAATAAATGTGTCAGTTAGGAAAGATGGCCCCATGCGCATCTAGCGAACATCACCACAACAACGTCCTCCAGACGGTAACAAATGTCTCACTATGCCAGAGCGCTTACTATATATAGGGCTGCACCAGAGAAAATAAAGCAGCATGTGTCTGAGTCGTTACCTGAGACCACCAGGAGACAGAAATATATAAATGAGGAGAATATAGAAGCCAAGATGAAGGTCTCCTGATCCAACAGGGAGGGAGAGACTAATGCAGGTGACAGCTCAGAGACGAAGAGAGCAGCACTTAGACAGAGTCAACAGGCGACGGGGTAGAAGAGCATTCTGAAGACACCGTTGCTCCCAGTTGTCATCTTCTACTTTTTTGAGGGAATGTGGTCCAGAAGGGATCCTGAAGCGAGAGGAATGAGAGGACAGATGTGCTTCTCACGAGACTCGAGGATACAGCCTTTCTATTGTATTTCCCACGGAGCTCTACGTGGTTTAGACCGTAGCAATATGAGAAGCCAAGGAACGAATCCAGGAGAGGAAGTTATAATCAGCACACACATAAAGCTGAACACAAGCACCTGCAGGCAACAACACAGACAATACAGAATGCATAAATTAACTTAACATACTATTTAATCAAGCACACCAGACAGATTTGCATAAACTATTAGTAAGTTCAATGCTTGTGGATACTTTTGATGGAATTCTAGTCCGGTAGGACGCCACCTCCTCCTCCGTAATCAGCCTCATCCCGGAGTGCAGAGATGCAGCGGAGTTGTAATGAGTGGCGATGAGCCCAGCAGAGACAGGCATGAATAAGAGATGTGGATAGAATTGGCCTTTTCCCTCTTTGGTTTGTTTTTGCTGTTGTTTACAGCTGTGCTAACACCCACTGGAGTTACAAAACAATCCAATGTGTTGCGGCTTCAGCGTGACAGAGGAATCCGTCTGACCCGTGGTGGTGTGTTGTGTGTGTGCAGGCCTGCAAGGTAGGATGCGACGGCAAGATTGATATGCAGCAGGAGTGAAGAAGAGACCGTAAAACAATCCTAAAAGAGAGATCGTGGCAGATGGGGAGACTGGGAGTCAGGGGACCCGTTGTATACACACACACACACACACACACACACACACACACACACACACACACACACACACACACACACACACACACACACACACACACACTACACACACACACACACACACACACACAGACACACACACACACACACACACACACACACACACTCGCACACACTCGCACACACACACGCACGCACACATGGGCACGCACACAAATGTGCACGCATGCATACACAAACACACACGCACACACACAAACATATGCCCGCTCGCACACATGCTCACGCACAAAAACGCACATGCACACACACACACACACACACATATTTGCGCTTGCATTCCACTTTTCATCAAGGATAGATCCATACTCAATGTTCATGTGAGGCACTCATGGTAAAGGTTTAGGTATGTGCTCCATACCAGAAGTCCGTAGTAGACATCCACGTCTGATACTGAGGCTATGAGTCCATATTAAAACCTGTGTTTGATATTCAGGTGAGCTTGTCCATGTTAGGTACGCATGGTAAAAGTCCATGTAAAGTGTTCACATTAGGTCTACAAACAAGCCATCCATGTTTCATCATCGTAGTGATTGGTTAGCGTGCTGGATTGTGCATACAATCCAATCATATTGCTAGCTCGTAGCCCATATGTTGCCATGTAGATGCCGTCTGCAGTCAGGCTGTTCAGAGCAGTCTTCATCAACAGTCCCAAGACATCTGGCCAGGGCTGTCCCTGCCCTGGTGGTTTTATGCTTCAAAGACCAGCTAGTTTGTTCCAATTTTATACAATCTCGCTTCAAAAGAAAGGAAGAACAAATGGGTGATGTGGGGTCTGCTAGACACCTACTCTAAGAACAACGGCAAGCCCAGCTTGTTGGTGACTTGTGGACATGTAATAATAGGCCTATATAATTTCAAAAGGAAAAACCGAGGTGTTTTGATTCAGCTCGCCATGAAAAAGGATCAAAGGACACAAAGCCAACCCCGTAGTAGCGCCCACACTCTATAAACACACTGAAGATCTATCTTTTTGAACCAGTTTATTGGACACTGATTGTAAGTGCTGGTATATGTGGTACAATGGGTTTAGTGGGAGGAGTGCGTTGCTCGCTGGTCCCGGTGGAGTCACTTCATTGAGTGCGGCCCGATGTTGCTGGGTGTTTGAAGTGTTTCAGTGGTCAGTACCGCTGGGAGGACGCGGCCAAACATCATGATCCGCGAGGGAGAAGGCCACAGGCAAATCCTTTGAACCCCGCCAGTAGGCTACCCCAAGAAAACACTTTACCCAGAGTGGGAAGACAAGTTCCATTACCGGGATTAGACTCTGGAGTTTGGCTAAGGAAAGACACTATATATAGGGGCACTATGTTTTCCACTGTGGACCAACGTAGGTATACTACATTTTGGTGTGAGACTGGGTTTAAGGGATGTGGTTGATTTTAGTTTTTGAGAAGGTCAGGAATATGTCTGAGAAACGCTCCCCTTCAAAATGCATTGGTTTCGTTCTGTGTAGCACGAAAGTAGTCGGGATAATCATGCTCTGGGACATGATTCGATTGATTCATTTTCGTGAGGATGAGCAAGAAATCGCGTGATACCTGGTTGGATCAAGCTAGCAACGTGACTTAGAATCCATTCAGACTGGACCAGGCCTCTATGTGTAAAGGGTAAAGGCGTTGGAGCCACTGTTTCGGTAGGTCTACTTTTTGTAATAAGTGTGCAACCAAGGTGAAGCTGAACTCTTTTGATCAGCATTCAGCTTCACCCAGCGGCTGGTGGGAGCTGACGCTGGTCGATCAACCACCTCAAATCCAAATCAATCATTCAGTGGAGCAGAAATGTTTTAACAACTTCCAGCACTGTGTCGCAGAAAAGTTCTCCAGATGATTGAGTCTTAAGAAGTGTCCAAGCATTAGAATGTAGACAACACCAAACATATTGTGTCTGACGAAATATAGCATTGTTATTGCAATACATGTAACCTATTTGGCAGTAATAGTGACATGTAATGAATTAACAGCTAGGCGGACGTTTACTAAGCCACAGGGAAGTAACTCGCTCACTCACTCACACGTGGCAGTAGAATCAAGCGTGGCAAGACTTTTCGGTGGAGCTGTAAAGTAAAGAAGAACCAGAAAGGTTATGATGGTGATGTATGTTCAACACTGTCGGAGTAGTTGAGGGTAAGCGCGAGTGCCCGCTCCAGAGCTGAACTTCTACAGGTCAATGTTAGGGAAAACCTTTATAAAACATTGTTAAGGAGACAGCTGGTCCTTTTTTTTTTTTTTTAATAGCCATCTCCCAACGGGGAAGTCAGTGTCAGTTGAGCAGTGTCATGGTTATAGGTCCTTCTTTTTCTTTTCCACATCCCTGTGATGCGGCATAGACCTCTGAAAAGTAAGTCCCGCCTCTGATGCTCCTGGTTCCCTCGGTCAAATGTCTATGGGCCATAAAATGGGGGCTTTGAATGATCGCACATAACAAACTGTGTAGGTGGCGAAGAAAGTAAAGGCTGCGTCACGTTTTGAACGACACACTTTTTCCATCTAGTTTCGACTTGGATTGTGGATGCCGTTAAAGTAGCATTAATAATCGTTTACTACTTTAACGGCGCCGACAATCCAAAAACCCAGTCGAAACTAGATGGAAAAAGTGTGTCGTTCAAAACGTGACACCATGTTGTTTAATATAGACATTTGAGCGAGGGAACTGGAGCCTTGGAGGGGGGACCTATTCTTCAGAGGCGGGACTTATTCTTCAGAGGCGGGACTTATTCTTCAGAGGCGGGACTTATTCTTCAGAGGCGGGACTTATTCTTCAGAGGCGGGACTTATACTTCAGAGGCGGGACTTATACTTCAGAGGCGGGACTTATTCTTCAGAGGCGGGACTTATTCTTCAGAGGCGGGACTTATTCTTCAGAGGCGGGACTTATTCTTCAGAGATGGGTCTATGTCAGTCAGTGGCAGCTGACAGCCAGTAAGCTTCTGAGCGGGACTCGTTGCAGGCAGAACGGTGGAGGTGCTCCCCTGATGCATAGATCATCATCGGAGCACCACAACATATGATGATTAATGTCTGGGGCTCTGCGGCGATGGCAGAGGTTGGGCTTATGTGATTGTCTTTAATTGAAACACAGATGACTTGTTTTTGTTTTGTTGTGCTCTGTTCGTGGTGGCATTTGCTTTTCACGGCCTCAAATTAATCCATTTTATTCATAAAGAAAATGTATGGTTCAAGAGTCAAAGGAGGAGGCTTACACTCTGTGCATGTTATGTAACTAAAGGTGCATCTGTATTTAATTGGAAGAGCAGGCATGTAGGTGGATGGCAATTATTCAAGCGTGAGTTCACCACAGTTCACTGCTAGTTTCATTCATTTTTCCTTGAATATTCATGTTCTACTGTTAAATCTGGTAAAGAATTGAGCATTCAAAACTGGAGGTACTTGCTCTCTCTCTCTCCCCCTCTCTCCTCTCTTTCTTGCCTTCCTCATCCCTCCTTCTCTGTCTGTCTCTCTGTGTTCATCTCTCTCCTTCACTCTCTCCCCCCCTCTCTCTCTTTCTTGCCTTCCTCATCCCTCCTTCTCTGTCTGTCTCTCTGTGTTCATCTCTCTCCTTCACTCTCTCCCCCCCTCTCTCTCTTTCTTGCCTTCCTCATCCCTCCTTCTCTGTCTGTCTCTCTGTGTTCATCTCTCTCCTTCACTCTCTCCCTCCTTTTGCACAAGCCTCTCAACCTCTCCATGCCTCTAGAGCGTTGGTTTAGCTGATCAGCCACTCGGCTCATTATGTGTTGATTTAGGATCTTTGACTGCAGACCATATGCTGCCGAGTGCTACTCCTTGCCCTTAAGATAGATTTATTCCTAAAGTCCTGGAGAACACACAGCCAGCGGGCAGCAGTTTAGTTAGCCTGCTTCCTCAAGGCGAAATCTGAGCAGCCACCTCAAGTGCATTTATTATTCCATCTTACACAGAGGCAATCAGGTGGATCAACTACACTTATAATCTACAATGGGCTTTTTTCTTTCTACAGATGACTGGAATTAAATGTGCCTCTCAGCATCAATAGAGATCTCCCACGTCCCAACTTCCTAATTATCCATTTCAGCATTCAGTATTTCTAGTGAGAGTCTGTCTATGGAGTCTCTTGAATCTCCACATTTTTCTTGGTTTCCATTTTTCGATCACGGTTGAAATGAAACACCATCCCATTACCAACTTAATGTTGATAAAAAGCAAGTGAAAATAAGTCCATCTTTTTTGCAACATTCAGGACATTTTTGACATGACAACATATCAGACCCATAAAGAATACATTTATGGTTATTTCCGACTAACCTTCTCTGGTCTCTGAGTTCCTTGCCTCCTAGCGTTCCGGGTGTATCTTAACATTACCGTCCAGGTCAGCACTTGTTGTCTCTCATGACTTCCTTTAATAAGTCGGGCGACAGCCGCAGATGAAAGCAAGCCACCAAATGCGGTCACTTAAATTTCACAAACCACAGGAGAACCTTTGATGAGATGCAAAGTTGCTGCAGAAATTGTCTAATGCTGTATGGTGATAATATTACGATACACTGGGGTGACCCACAAGGCGCGGCAGTCAAGATGATGTAAGAGGCGAGACAGCTCGGTCCTGCTAAGCAAATAAAGTTACATAGAGGCAAAAATACATTAACCTAATGTAATACTTGAAGCTGCTGTAGAGACGATCTGAGAGTCGCAAGGAGAGAGAGCTGCAGCGAGCAAAACTTTGAACCTTAACAACCAAAAACAAATAATCTCCCTTTCTGCCACACCGTCCCTGCAGTTTGATCAATGTTCCATTTTAAGAACACGTGATTGACAGGCAAGATCAATTCCCGAAAGCAATGGCGTCAGAAATGAGACAGGATTGGTCGATCAAAATGGTTTCTACACAGGCAGGCACTCGCTGATACCTGACTATTTCTTACAAATCATACTCCAATAATACCTCTTACATATTAGTGCATTCAATGCGTAATTGTTTTCTGGCTTCGTCTTGCAGAGTGCAAATTAGTGAGTGAGCACATAAGAAGAAATCGTTTCTAAAGAAGAAAACAGTTTGGGATAAATGAGTGAACACGTTTTCTTAGCAGAGGGGACTGCGGTGGTTAACTGAACCTCTCTATTTAAACACTCAACCGGGTGCATTACCTATGTTATGTTATGCACCTTTTGTGTTATGTCCGTTATGTATTACATTGAGTCTCTGCTACTCTGGCGAAGGTCTACCTCGACCAGTAGAGCAAGGAATTAACACTGCATGGGTTAGCGGTTCAATTTCCACTGCACATGAAACTGTTCCTGCTCGGAATGTATGGACTCATGGAATCATAACACTTTGAATTAAATGGTCCACCGAATAGCGTATGTTGAATTTTGAAGGATGAAGAAATTATTATAAGATTGTTGTCGATGGATGAATTGCGATACTTAAAATTGTTCAAAGTCATCAGATTTTCATCTGCTATTGTTGTGCACATGAAGGCCTGCATGTTTATTCCCTAAATCACACTGATCCACAATATTTATTATTTTGGCACTTCATCAATACTGTTTTTTTATCAAACACTGGACCGAAATAGAGCTGTTGTTGCTAAACCATTATTAAGGTGTTTAATCCTAGAGATATCTCACTAGTTTCTGCTGGAATAAAGGTCCAAAAACTTAAAAACTGATTTCTCTTAATTCGATGTCGCACATTTGCAGCATTGATTGTTTTCTTAGCCTTTATCTAAAGCAACGGCGGCTTCACACAAAAGGAATCTGTGTTTCCCGCTGATAAACGGGCCGAGCAGACGGATATCAAGATGCCGTTAAAAAAACAATAAAAATGACATAATTGTATTCCTCAAGAACATATATACAAGGATATCTGAAAATCTGAAAAACAACCAGCCTGCACAATGTTTTCAGAGAGATGTTGTACTTCAGAGGCTGGGGATGTCCTCCCAGTGCCCTTGTGGATCCGACTAGCGTGTTACCAGATAAAGACCGAGACACAGATCAGTCTGGACCCTGATCATAAACCCCAGTTGCACACATTTCTGCTGAGGGGTCTACACGCAGAGCCTGGTGCGGGGGTCCTTCCTCTGTGCTGGCAGAGCGTGTCCTAGTCATAACAACATGTGTCCCTGGGCAGTCAACATGGGAAGGTCTTGTTTTGTTCTCATAAAATACCCTTTGGACGCATTTACTTTACTTCTATTCTTTTTTTTTTTTTACAGAGGTACATTTATGTAGTAATTATACATTCAGAAAAAAGTAAAATGTAAACTGCCAGCTACCGTCGCCCAGCAGGGATTAACCTCTGTCAGCCTTTCATGGCAACTACACAGATATTTTTTCAGGGCGGATTAAACATAATTCCTCTGAATAAAGAAAAAAGTTGCTTCCATAAATTACCTTTTGACACTTTTAGCACAGTAACACACACACACACACACACACACACACACACACACACACACACACACACACACACACACACACACACACACACACACACACACACACACACACACACACACACACACACACACACACACACACACACACACACACACACACCACACACACACACACACACACCTACAACACAGACACACACTACACAGACACACACACACGACACACAACACAGCAACACACACACACACAGCTACACACACACACACGCACACGCACACGCACACACACACGCACATGCACACGCACACAAACACCTTGGTGGGATATTAAAAGCTAAACTGGTACTTTTTTCTATTTCTATCCTCCCCAACACATACACACACTAATACAAATGTATCCTGGGACATAAGAGCAGCCTGTCGATATATAGACCTACTCACCCTCATACTAGTGCGACACATACACACTCATCCCCCATATAAGGTAAAGTGGCTGCTGAGAGCGTTCGCTTTGAAAAGGTCAATTTTCCACCTCCTAAGCATCTGTGTTTCTGCAGCTCTGCAGGCTGAAGTAGAAGTCAAACCTCTCAGGGGCTACACCCGCCCAAGTGATGCAAACGGTTAACACAAATTGTTAAGCAACACGGCAGCACTGCTAAATACATTGTTCTTGGCTTGAGGAGGGTGGGTTAAGAAGGGCACTATGGCTCTCGGATAAGGTCATCCAATTCCTGATCCAATCCATGCATCGTGTTTTGAAACCTGCTGGTTGTTGAGGTGTGAATAACTCACGAGTGTCAATAAATTGGGGATTGGCTTCTGTGTGTGGAATGTGCACTCTGACGTCGGCTTTCCCATCAGGCCTAGGCCCATGCCCACAACCACCACGGTATTCTGTCCAATGCTGTGCTAGCATTCATGGGAGAACAAAGATTATCATATCCGAGACGATGTGCACCTCTCACTGGCCCCTTCACAGCCGACCAGACCCAGCTGGTCCACCAGACCGCCATTCTAAACCGGCCCAGTAGCTCACGGGCCTGGGGCAGGACATGGCCGAGGCCAGATGTGGGCGTTGGATCCCGTACCGCTCACCTCCTCAGGAGAGGAAAGGCGATTCCACGGCGGCTCCCAGGAACCTCTCCCCGAGGCGGTGGGAGTCTGGCCTGTACAACAGTCATGAAGCTGTGTTGAGCGTGATCTGTGGGTCCCTTTTCTCCAGTTCCTTGCCCCCAGGAGCCTGGGCAGAGCGTCTGCTGGACATCTCTACAGCGTTCACATTGTCAAAGTGGTTCAGTGTTTCACTTTCAGTTTTTCTGTAACTTTCCGTGCAGGGTCTACACTATAACTCTCTGGGTGCTTCGGTTGGAACTACTTTGTCATGTTAACGCACAGGCCAGCATACTAGAGAGTGGAATCTGGCTGTTTTACTTGAAGTGCAAATCATCATGAATGAGCCGTGTTCAGAATCAGGACATGTCAGGACTGATAGACCCATGAGGCTTGTTCACTGACAGTAGTACACTGCTGTTGCATCTTCCGTTTGTTCTAACCTGTTAGTGGAGCAATTGTGATTCTAACAGCAGTCTCAGTTATACTATTCTGTGTAGGCATATTCTTATTGTAATTGGAAAATCTATCTAAAAACATGTTGTCTTGTTGTAACTACCATCCACATTTATTTACATTAACCACAGTATTTTTTTTACGAATATGACATACTGTGCCAATTTATCTGAATTATATATTTGACATTCGAAACAATTCTTCTAATTAATCCTTCTGAGACCACAGCCTAGAGCCACGTTTGCAAATTCTAACCCCCCAAATGATTCAATAAAACACGGTTTGCTGTGGAAAAGGTTGTCTCCCGCCGTCAGTGTTGTGTCAGTTTAGAGAACACCATGATGCTTGTCATTACTTATTCATTGCCGTTGCATTTGAATGTTGCATGTACAACTCAGAGCGGTCCATTGAGATCAACTTGTCTAATCACAAATCAATGGGTTTGTGGGAGGGGGGGGGACCTGCACCACCACATCCACACACAGGATCATCTGAACACACACACACACACACACACACACACACACACACACACACACACACACACACACACACACACACACACACACACACACACACACATAACACACACACACATAAACACACACACACACACACACACACACATAAACACACACACGCATATACACACACACATAAACACACACACGCATATACACACACACATAAACACACACACGCATATACACACACACATAAACACACCCACACACACACACGCATGCAACGCAACGCACACAAACAAACACGCACACACCAACACACACACACACACACACCCCTACAACACACACACACACACACACACACACACACACACACACACACACACACACCACACACACACACACACACACACACACACACACATTACTTATGAGCGCTATCAGTGAGATGGAGAGATGAGACAGGCCTTGAGAGACTGAAAGATGTGTGGACAGGACAGACACTGCCTGTCGTGAGCCCCCACGAACCATCAGCTATTATGCCCCCCCCCCCCGTCCTAGCCTCTCTCTGTTCAGCTGTGTGGCAAATCCATAAACTGGTTTCCTGTGGAGCTAAACCGACTCTTACCTGGACCTGGTCTTGTAAGGCTTGGGCTTGCCACAGTCTAATCCCCACGAAAACACACACATGCACTCACACACATACAAACACACACATACACACACATACAAACACACACACACGTCCCACACTCGAACAAATATTTCTTGAAATTTTGCAGACAAAGTCAATGTAGCTTCGATGTCCCGTCCCGCTCTGCTCTCAGTGTCCTGCCTGTGCCTCCCGTCTCCCACAGCAGATTGCATGGATGTACACATTTATTCTAATGTATCGGGTTTTTTCAATCTCCGTACATAACAGCTGGGTGTTGGAGCCCTTCGAGCGAATAAAAGACACAACCAGTCAGTTTACACATCCCCCCTGCCCCCACAGCCCCCCCCCCCCCCCCACAGCCCCCCCCCCCCCCCCCCCCCCCCCCCCCCCCCCCTCGTCCCCCCCCCCCCCCCACCCCCCCCGCCCCCACCGCCCCCCCACAGCCCCCCTCTCCCCCCCCCCTCACCCCCTCCGCCCCCATAGCCCCCCACGCCCCCCCTCCCCCCCTCACCCCCTCCCCCCCATCAGCCCCCCTCCCCCAGCCCCCCTCTCCCCTCGCCCCTCACCCCATCGCCCCCATAGCCCCCTCGTCGTCCTCCCTCACCCGCCTCCCCTCACCCCCCTCGTCGCCCCATAGCCCCCTCACCCCGTCGCCCCATCACCCCCTCGCCCCTCACCCCCTCACGCCCTCGCCCCCATAGCCCCCCCCTCCGTCCCCTCACCCCCCTCACCCCCTCACCCCCTCAGCCCCCCATCGTACGCCCCTCCCCCCCATAGCCCCCCCTCGTCCCCTCGCCCCCTCACCCCTCACCTCCTCCCCCCCCGGTCAACCCCTCCGGAGAAGTTTCATGTTTTGGATTGCAACTAAATGAATAAAGAAAAGAAATCCAGCCCAGTCAGCTCCTTCACGTCCATGACCTTCCGTTGTGTCCGGGGCATGGCGGCCCGCGCTCTGACGGACAGACGCTCCGGAAGGTTCCCGGTCCTAGGCCCGTCGGCGTATGAGGACGACAGCACAGAAGCCTGCTGCTCCTTCGAGCTGCTCCTCCCTCCACTGAAGAGAAATAAAAAGCACCTCTCTTGCTGGCTTGGCAGTCCTGTCGCTCACACGCTGTCCTTTCCTTAATCACCTGGCAGCCGACATGCACTCCGAGGCCAGGGGATCGAAAAGAGTAGCTCAGCTGACGAGCGTGTCCCCCCCCTCGCTCTCTCTCTCTCTCTCTCTCTCTCTCCCTCTCCCTCTCGCTCTCTCCCTCTCCCTCTCCCTCTCCCTGTCTCTGTCTCTGTCTCT
This sequence comes from Melanogrammus aeglefinus, assembly GCA_900291075.1. NCBI lineage: Eukaryota > Metazoa > Chordata > Actinopteri > Gadiformes > Gadidae > Melanogrammus > Melanogrammus aeglefinus. The sequence goes on from OLKM01002114.1 coordinate 79,260, forward strand.
GTCTCTGTCTCTGTCTCTGTCTTTCTCTCTCTCTGTCACTCTCTCTGTCACTCTCTCTGTCTCTCTCTCTGTCTCTCTCTCTGTCTCTCTCTCTCTCTCTCTCTCTCTCTCTCTCTCTCTCTCTCTCTCTCTCTCTCTCTCTCTCTCTCTCTCTCTCTCTCTCTCTCTCTCTCTCTCTCTGTCACTCTCATGTTTGCTTCCTGTAACAAAAAAAACAAAACAAATCAGGAGTGGAGCGGGAAAAGTGGTCGCCACAACAGAATAGCTGCTGATGGATGCAGAAGGGTCAGCAGTGAGGTGGAGGGGGGGCTGAGGGAGGGGAAGGGAGAGTTGTGGAGAGGAAGGGGGTGAGGGAGACGAAGGGGGTAGGTTCGGGAGAGGAAGAGACGTCATCCCCTCCTATGATTGCAGAGACGTCTGTCAAACACAGTGATTTACTCGACATGAACTCAGATTCTGTCTGGTACCTTTAGACGGACAAGACTCTCAGACAGCTGACATCACCACACCCGTCCCCAAAGACACACACAGAAAAAGAGGAGAAAACAGCAGAGCAGGCAGCCAGCAACAGACAGCAGGATAAACAGACAGGTAACAGAGGGGTAAACAGACAGGTAAACAAAACTAGTTGTCAGTCACAAATGAAGATTGACAGAGAAAGAGAAACCTGTTTACTCAGTCTTCTGGGCGGATGGACCAGAGTGCTGGCAGACAACAGACAGGCAGACAGGCAGGCAGACAGGCAAAGAGGTGGGCAGGTAGAGAGGCAGACAGGCAGATAGGCAGAGAGGTGGGTAGGTAGAGAGGCAGACAGGCAGAAGGGCAGATAAGTGGGCAGGTGGAGAGGCAGACAGGAAGATAGGTGAGCAGGTAGACAGGCAGACAAGCAGAGAGGTAGGCAGGTAGAGAGGTGGGGACCTTGCGTGGAGAGGCAGACAGGCAGACAGGTAAACAGGCAGATAGGCAGACAGGCAAACAGGCAGACAGGCAAAAAGCTGAGTGCTGGGCAGGTAGACGGATTAGACCAATAGACTTATCCAGCAGCCAGACAGTGAGCAGCCACACTGTGTATAAAATTGTTGCGTTGTGATTTATTTTTCATTCACGTCCATCTGCCATCTGCATACTGTGGGGGGAGATAGAGAATATAGTATGTAAGAGATGAAGGTTTTCACACACACTATGAAACACACACACACACACACACACACACACACACACACACACACACACACACACACACACACACACACACACACACACACACACACACACACACACACACACACACACATACACAAACACACAAATACACAAACACTCACACGCACGTACGCACACAAAACCACCCCCACGAACACACATACACATCCATCTCATATTTGTTTGACTGAGTAGTCCTAGCAACTGTGTTATAGTAAATAATACATTGAATGGCTGCTGTTCCATAAATACACTTTTAATATTACTAATGACACACATGTGTCTTAATGTGTGTGTGTGTGTGTGTGTGTGTGTGTGTGTGTGTGTGTGTGTGTGTGTGTGTGTGTGTGTGTGTGTGTGTGTGTGTGTGTGTGTGTGTGTGTGTGCGTGTTTGCTACTGGTATGCATGCCTGTCGGCTCTCATCTGGGTGTCTGCCAGTTGCCTTCCTCTTGCCCTCTGCATGTGTAGGATGTCCTTGTATCTCCCAGTACGACCCACTGATGAGATAGTAATATGGACATGATCAACAATACACACCGTTCATGTTATCTGATAACTACTACACTGCAGCAAGGAACTAGGATTCCACGTTCAACAACGCACAACAGCTGTCGCAAGAATGTAATTTGTATTTGTATTTGTATTATCATCGATTCCATATCAAGATTGCAATGGCTGTGACTTAAAACCAAGCCGTAAGGAATGACGATATTCATAACTTATTATTAAGCTGTAGGTTTGTAAAATAGAATGGGCATTCTGAGGCCCTCCTAGCCTCTTTATGTGATGTGTTCATGTTGTACCATCTGCCCGAGGGAACAAGAGGGTGAGGGAGACAGAAAGAGGTGGAACAGAAGTACAGGAAAGTCTAACTTGTGTTAATGTTCCTCTTCTATGTAAAGTAAGCAGTTCCTTTGCAGAGTGTTGCATTTGGTTGCTGCGTGCAGCTGATAAAGCTTTGTTAGGGAACATTCTTTGCTGTATTCTATTAGAAGGCATTCAGCCTTCGAGCTATTGCTTAGTGAAGCAGCCACCTGTGTGTCAAATGTGTTTTCACTGTATTCCGTCGCCAACATTACATGTTTTAAGATTGTCTGAGTAAGAGACGATATTTGGAATAACCAAGACAAAATGAAGGGTAGACACGCATCCATGTGAAACAATGACGAATAATAAGAAAACCCATCTCAAATGGAGGTTTATTTAGTGAGTGTGATGGAGAGACCAGGTGTAAATCGCAGTGCAGAGTACCGGGTGTCTCGGGCTGCTTCGCCCCATGCTGGAGGCAAACGTTTAAGTTGTGCGAGAGAGAGAGGCGGATGCAGTCTGCCCCCAGCCTGCCCTCTGTGCAGGCAGCCACGACAGCCCAAGCCCCTCTCCAGGCTTAGCATGTATTCAATCACCTTTTTTCATTAAATTCTGTGAGGGTAATCATTAGATTTGAAGAGGAAAATCCACTCTTCACTTGGAGGCGTCCGGGGGGTTTGGCTCAGTTTAGAGCAGAGGACAGAAGCCTTTTATGACTTTGTGACTTTAGGCCGCTCACCATAAAAGAACTCATAATGACTTCAGAGCAGCGGCTGAGAGGTTCCCAATGAACCGACTCCAAGTGACCGTTTGTAGAGTGGCCCCCAGCGGGGGCTAATAGCGAGCGACTGATTGGATGAAAAGACCGCCACTTATGCAAAGCAGTGCGTTGCTACAATAATAAAAGGGCTATTAATGATGTAATGACGATAAATTGACTTGATAAATTGAGCCTCAGTATTGCTAAGTGACTGAACAGTAAAGCAGCACATGTTGGGCCTCACTTTTCCGTGTGCAAAGACAACGATGACAAACTAGGCAACTGTAAATGATGGGTGATTCTCAGGGGAGTACGTCTGTCACTCGTGACTTTGTGTGGCTGGCAAGGTAAAATCTGCATGAGCAAAGACCGGGGTGTTTAGAGCCAATCATGAAGTTTTGTTTGAGCCTGACAACGACAGATGCAGCTAACAAGTTCAAGGTCATTCAATTACAAATCCAGTGATAACACAAAGACAAACGTTTGTTTTCTCGGAGTTGTACAGAGGCGCGCGTCTGTCGGGATGGACAGGTGTCCTTGGAGGAATTCCAGCGTGACTGCCAGCACTCAGGATGGCCAGCTGCCACGCCAGAACCCCCCAGTCCCCAGGCACTCCCACTGCCTTTTACTTTCCTTCTGCATTATGACAAATTCATACCTGACAAGTAGGCCACTAAATCAACTCGCACTTTTCCCATCATGTTCGACCGTTGCAGCCCCAATGTAGAATCAATGGGCTGCTTGGTTTAGGGGCAACGGGATTGCTTGGTAACCAATCATGCTACATCTGATCATCATTACAAATAAATGGTGGTGGTGGTGGAGGGGGGGGGGGGGTTATTTTTGATGGTGGTGATGGTAGTAGAGATTGGGATGGTGGTAGTGGTTATGGTGGTAGTGGTTATGGTGGTAGTGGTTATGGTGGTAGTGGTTATGGTGGTAGTGGTTATGGTGGTAGTGGTTATGGTGGTAGTGGTTATGGTGGTAGTGGTAATGGTGGTAGTGGTTATGGTGGTAGTGGTGGCAGCTGAAGGCCTGGGGACCCAGCAGGTGGAAGGTCAGATTCGGAGGCCCATCCACAAGTCCTTCCCTCATCCTTCAGCGTGTGCTCTGAACTCCATCGACGTCGTAAAGGGAAGGGAAGCTTTTAAAGTTTATGCAAACAAAACTTGTACACGGGAAAAACTGCTGTCGTTTTCCTTCTTCATATTCTCTTAGCACCTCTCGGTGTTACTGGGGGAATGTCCCTGGATGTGCCTCTGCACTTAAATAGCATTAGAGGCTTTCTGCAGCAGCAGACACTTCCTTTCATGTGTCCGGCTGAATGGGGGCTTAAAGCACCGGGCTTAGCGTTGGCTGCGTGGGCGCATGGACCGGGGCCGTGAGGAAGCAGGTCTGGGTGGGCTGATGTGATATTCCTGGTGTTCCCTACTGCCGGGAGCCAGGCTGCGTCCGAGCCTGAAGGGGGGCTTTTCTCCGGCTGCTTGACGTGTGCTTGGCTGGTGGCCCACGTTGGGGGCTTCACCGTGGGGGGGTTCTCGGGGCTCGTTGAGAACTCTGTCGTCGCACAGGGATTCAGAACATTCAGTTTGGGAAGCTGAAAATGAGAATTAGCATACACACTCACACACACACACACACACACACACACACACACACACACACACACACACACACACACACACACACACGCACACACACGCACACGCACACACACGCGCACGCACGCGCACGCGCGCGTACATTTTTACCCGGAATCATAGTGATGCCAACACACAGACACACTAACACACATTCACACACCCATACACCCACACACACCCACACATTCATTTGACATTGGATATGCTGTGTTCTGTTAGACACACCCTGGGTTTGACCCATTCCCAAAAGCCGGCCGGGGTGTGACTGAATACATCTGTGGATTTCAGTTTGGAGGAGAACTCCAGCCAGGTGACTGCAGAATCACCACTATGGTTCTAAAAGTTGTAAGGAGTGTTGAATGAAAGGTAGAGTGACTCTCGGTTTAAACGATTCTTTGAAATTATGGAAAAATATTTATATAACATGAAATATATGCAAAACATTCAGGGAGTTGGTCGCCCGGGGTGTATGAAAGGGCATTGGGAGGCATAGGGAAGGGCACTTATCAGCAGCTCATATACAGAGTTAGCGTTTGTACTTTGTGCTCTATAGATGAGGGTGCTGACTCACCATAGTGGTCAGGGTGTGGCGACCACACCACTGATGTCTGTTGTCTTTGACTGGGTTTATATGAAGCGAGGCATTTGAGGGCTGTAAGGGTTTCAGACAGAGGCCTTTCTGCCTGTGGTCCATATATACGTGGGGATGCAGGAGTGCGTATAGGTGCACTTCCACCCATCTTCATAAGCTCACATTGTTTGAGATAGAAATACGCATTTTGTGCA